>JAHLJT010002406.1:79916155-80014125 GCA_031308135.1 Acheta domesticus
TTCTGTTTCTTCAACCATAATATTTTATTTTCTATGTTGATCGTACGTTCATTTTTAGCCAAACATCTACAAAACTATAATTACTTACTGGAAGAAAAGCATGAAACAAATCTATTTCGACGAGGAAAGAAAAACAAGGGTATTGTGGTCTGTTGGACAGCTAACCTTGAAATCTTTTTGGAAACAACCATTATGAATTTTAATTTTTGGGCTGTGAAATAAGTCTGCATTTTCCCCATTGGATATATTGTGTTTCTACTTTTGCATAGGAGTTCTCCAGAGAGAGTCAGGACGTTGCTCATTGTTGCAACCTGAATTTGTAGTGTGGGATCAACTTCATTCTCGATTTATGATACCGGTGCGGATATACGAGGGTAATTCAGAGCCAGGTACAGAATTTCTTCCAGGAAGGCAATAATTAAGTTGAGGGAAGATGTGTTACGCTGGTGACTATAGACCTCTAAAAGACCCAAAAGTTCAAAAACTTCATTGGACAGTGAAATGGTTCACGATACATGCCTTCAAGTAAATCTCCATTTACGTCCGAAATAACAATTGGTTTTCCGTCTCTCGTCGCGTAACAACCTCCTTTCATATGTCAGAAGTATAGAGCCGCACACCTTTTCGCTAGGCGGACCAGCGACCTGAGCAATCCTCTGCCTGGTACACGACGATAACGAGCCGTCAAACGACGGCAGTTGCGCCGGCGGTGGCGGAGGCGTGGCGGAGGCGTCGGACGGGAGCGGTCCCCGGCGGCTGCCCGCCGCTGCTAATTTATAGCGATTAAATGAACAGTATTTTTCGACACCGCCGCTCGCTCGCCTTATTTATGGGGCGCGGGCGCGCCGCGGCCGCGGAGGGCGCTTCGCGATCGCAGGCGAAGGGAGGAGCCGAGGAACCGGTCTCGCGCGGCCAGCGGACGGTCTCTCCGGCGCGAAGCCCTCCTCGCGCGTAGCTTCTTGGCGCTCGGCAGACGCCGCGTCCTAGGCACAGGTACCAATGTTTCGGCCACCACTCTGCGACCTTCCTCAGGGCGAAATGCCCTTTTGCATTTCGCCTGGGGGAAGGTTCTGCGGCTTTCTTCGGGGTGAAATCTCCTTTGTGAATTTTGCCCGGAAGAACGGTTCTATGGCCTTCTTCAGGGCAAAATGCAGTTTTGCATTTCGCGCGGAGGAAGGTCCTGCGACCTTCAGGGGGAAATGCCCCTTTGCATTCGCCCGGGGGAAGGTTCTGAGATCTCCTTCAGGATGAAATGCCTTTTTGCATTTTCCTCTGGGAAAATACTTTATGTCCTTCTTTAGGGCAAAATGTCATTTTGCAATTCGCCCGGAGGAAAATTCTGCGGCTTTATTCGGGGGCGAAATGACCTTTTGCATTTCGCCCGGAGGTAGGTTCTGTGACTTTCTTCAGGGTGAAGTGTCCCTTTGCATTTCGCCCTGAAAAAGGTCGCAGAATGGTGGCCGAAGTGTTGGCACCTGTGTCTAGGACGCGGCGTCTTCCGGACAGCCAAGTAGTTACTGACTCCGGGCGCGGAAGCCTATACTCATTTCCCTGCTCACGCTTCCCCATGGCAAGGCGAAGTGTTCGCCAGAGGGAGGGTTGACGCGAAACGAACTCCGCCAGCTTCATCTAGCTTCGAGAATTCTCCTTCCCCTCCAGCAAGCCTTGTTCTTTTTTCTCCTTCGTTTTCCGTCTTCTTTCTTCTTCCTCTTCTACTTCTCTCTTTCTGCTTGTTACAGCCACTTATAGGTAGCGAAAACTATTTGTTAATTCACTTTAATTCCTCTTACACGAGTCATTCTTTTAGGAATAGTATTTTTGTTGAGCTCTCTGGCCTTTTATCTTTGATTTATGTCGATGTTAAGCGTTTCTTCTGATTTATTTAATATTACACGTGTTAGCCACATGTTTATTAACTTATACTGGTAACCATGACTCGTTTGTGGTACCGTAACTATCGCAAGGATCTGTGACACTTTTTTCAGGAATTTTTGGACAATGTGATAGACTCCAAGAAAAAAAGAACTTTAAGGAAAATAATTGTTAAAAATGCAGTGGGATAAAAATAAGATAATTATCTCCAAAAGAAATTGCATTTGCTAATCGAATAGAACAAATTAGATTAGACTGTGTGTTCTTATTGGAGTACATGTTTACGAAGGAAATGTTTCTCAATGATTTGTATTAGTGATTATTATTTGCCTTCAGTTTTTGATATCACGTATTCAACAATATAACCCAACATTAAGTTATTTTGTAGCTAATAAATATCCACATTAGTAGTACCGGCCTTTGGGATATTGTTACCCACGCAAACAAAATCTGACGAGAAAACTATTTTTTTGTGGGTAGTAAATTATAAATTATAAAGAATGCCAGGACTCTAGAAATGTATTTTAAAACCTAAGCACTCACACGCGAAATCAAAGCCGACATTTTACAAATGCACAAGGAGTTTGTTTCTTATGACACCTACTTCGCTCCAAAAATTCGCTCGTATACATCAATTCACGGCCAACCCACGCATTCTCCGATTCCCACGGCAAAGTGGGCGTCGCTATGGAAACTAATGTAATGAGTTCTGAGGATAAAACCACATTGGCTGCTTTTCTATGGAGAAAGAAACGCCCAACGCCACAAGCGCGTCGCGGAGGGAGACGAGCCGACTCCTCAAGAACGCCTCACCGCCTCCGCCCTCGCCCCCGATCTCGCCCCGCCCCGCCACTCCCGTTCTGGCCCCGCCCCCGCCCTTCCTTCATTTCCCAGCCCCTCCGCCCCCGCACCCAAACCGCAGCCCTGCAATCTGTCTCTGAAAGCGCGTCGCCCACCCCTTCCAATACATTATTACTTTTTTCTGTTTCCAATCCACAATACAAATAAAAAATGAGTTTCGCGTCGGAGCGAGCCGCAAAGGGAGGAAGAGGAGGAAGGCAAAGAATTTGCTTACTCGAAACTCTCGCGTATACAAGTTGGGCGGTATTACCTCAAGAAAATAAGCTCTATATCCTATACACAGAAAGTATTCTTCAAAACCAATTCCAGATTATAATTCAACGTCTCTCCGACTGACGGAGCGCGTAGACAGAAAAGGGGTTGGTCGCGGGGGGGGGGGGGGGGGAAGGGGGGATGAATGAGGGAGCGGAGAAAGAGGGAGAGAGACGGAGATGGAGGAGTCGACGACTGAAGCAGCCGACACTGCCGGCGACGCGCGCTCGCTCACATACACAAACTCACTCACACACACACAGGCAGGCAGGCGGGCACACGCACACCCGCGAAAAAGAGAAATAATCATTCCGACATCCGCACACAAAACCCGCAGCTATATAGAGCGCGCCCTATACATAGAAGAAACTTACGTTCAGAAAATGAAAACAAGTCTCACAACGCCCAGTGCATTTGAAATTACTCAAACAAATCGAAGCTTGGCGAGCGGCGCGGCGTGGCGGAGGGGACGAGGCGGAGGCGGAGACGGGGCGAAGGAGACTACGAGGGGGCGGGGCGTGGCGGGGAGGGCGGGGAGGGGACGGCGGCGCGGGCGAGCAAGCAAGCGGATTCAAAAGCAGTCGTAGTTTTGTATGAATACATAAACATCAAAGAAACGTTAATAGTCAAGCCTTCAAGGCGTTGTTCGTCTTCTCGGAGCCAAATTTGCCTTCGACGCAGCCCGGCTCCGCGGCTTATCACAAGATACACACGCACACTCACGCACACCCGCGGTTCCTAAACACACACACGCGACCGCCAACGCCACCGCCTCTGCGGCAAGCGCTCGCCCGCAGACATCGGGCAGGCGCCGCAGCGAGGCGCCCGACCAAAGAGAAACATTTCGGAAACAAGCTACTTAGAAAAGTCATAGCCAAAAATAAACTTATTAATTAACTCCAAATTTTCCCTACATTTTTCTTTTTAATAATGAAGGCGCGCCGCGGAGATCTTTTGCTCCGCTCCGCCGCCGCGCCGCCCCCGGCCCCGCCGCCGCCGCCCCCTCCTTCCACCGCTCGCGGGGCGCCCGCGGGCGCGCGCTTACCAGAGTTTGTGTACTCACAAACTGCGGCGGCCGCGGAGGGCCCGCTGGGCCGGGGCGGTGCGAGGGGGCGGGGCGAGGGGGCGGGACGGAGGAAAGGAGTGGGGGGGGAGCGGACGGAGCGAGGAGGAGGCAGGCGAGAGGCTCGGCGTAGTGTGTACCTGCAAATTATGTAAACACCTTCTTAAATAACGGGAACAAATGGGGCAGCCGACGTGAAGGCTCCCTACCCAGGACAGCAGAGAATCACTAGAGGGAGTGGCGGATTTTGCAGCAAACATCGCAGAACTTCTTGTGTTTTTTGACTTGGATGGATGATGAAGTGTCATTTTTCTATTTTTTATTTTCTTTTTCATATTAATATATAAATTATATGATGGTTGATATTAAAAAAAGCACGTAGCATTAAAATCATTCATATGAATAGAGGTCAAAAACTTCAGATTTCTCTCTGGTAAAAAAGGACCCCCCCCCCAGCGGCAAAAGTGGCTCAGGGCATCAACTGTCGTTACTGCAAAGCCTATAACCGGAAGGTCCTGCGTTCGAGCCCTGACAGTGTCAGGGTTTTCGACATTAACTTGCAAGCTAGGTTTAATTCAGCCGCTGACTGGAGGAGAATTCTACAATCGGTAGATTTCCGTGTTTTCTTCGATCAACACGAGGTGAATGTCGGAGCAGTATCCTAACCAACCGGCCACGGGCCGCGCGAGATCTTTCCTTTCTATTGCCCTTGTCCTAAGGTTTTGCCTTATTTACAACACACACACACACACTCGCATGCACTACATTATCACACTTGGCGGGAGACCAGTTGCGAGCTTAGAGCTTGTCCCGGCTGCGGCGGTGCCCCGCTGGTGGCAGATACCTGGCTGGAGAAAATCCTCGCAAGCCAACGTCGGTCGGCGCCAGGTGTCGCCAGCCAGCTGGGGAAGATCACCGCCACCTCCCGCGACGAAAACATGCTCTGGACTTATGGGAGAAGCCTTAGCAGTTGTCGAGCCCGGAATCACTATTCAATCACTCCCCCCCCCAATTGAAATAGTTAGGAGAAATGTACTTTGTCATTTACAGCTCACTTTGTTGGCATTGGTCTGTGTAATCTGCCTTCAGCCAACCACGACAAATATACAAATTTCCAGCCTAACATCAGGGAAAAATAAATTTTTAAATTCATATTTATCTACTGGAGGATAAGAGAAATTATGAAGATACTTATCATGTCTGCATAATATAAATATAAAATCCAATAAATGGAATAAAGAGAATAGGAAGAACCTGCATGCTTAAAAAGGGCGACCAATTTTCAGTAATATGTTTATTGTAATAATTTAGGAATACAAATATACTTCAAAAAAAGAACAAGGAAAATATAAATTATAGTTACTTACAGAACATAATACAGATACTTCGAAACTGAACTTGTATGTACTGAACTGGAAAGAAATTATATGATATTGTACCTTCTGTATTTTGCTTTTGAAAAACAAAAGAGTGATTTAATTTACATCCATAGAATATTAAGTTTCTTAGTAACTTGTAACTATGTTGGTAACTGGAAATTTAAAGAAAAACTCAGTCATGTCTAATCACTAATCTTGTATCAAAACGACAAAGACAACGACATACGATGATAATAAATAACCCTGCAGAATTAAGGGAAAGCACATTTTTAATAATTTTTACGAATTTTATTTACTTTTGGCCTTTTCATGGATGTTTTAGGTTATGGCTTCATGTAAGGATAGCACCACACTGAAAATAATCAACATTTGTTTTAGATCCCTATGACTCGGTCCTTTTTTTATCTTCATCAGAATTTCTACCCTCGCGTTCGTAACCTCCAATTTTTTAAATACATTTTTTGATATGGTACCCTCTTTCACTTTTACATATTCGTCAACCCAACCCTCTTAGCACCATCTCTTAACAGCACGGTTATGTGTAAATACGTGTAAGAATACCAAAACAAAACATTTATTTAAAAAGTGGGGGTTATTAAGAAGGCAATAGAAGTCCTGGATAATCCCCAATAAAGGTCCAAAAAGTAGTCATCTAATATATATCGTACTACTGTCCTAATCTCAAGACCTGTTGGTTTTGTGGCGAAATGTCGTTGGCATTTAAAATTAAATGATCGCAGGTGTTGTCATTACTAACATTGTTGGCAATGACAACACCTGTGATCATTTAATCTCAAGACCTGACCTATTACACTAATGATTACTTTGATTTCCCCCCGAATCCTGTCGAAATGAGGGCGCGCGCACTCAGTCCGAGGAGAAACCGCGCAGCGCTCAGCCCGCCCATCTTTTCCCATGGCCCCGCGCTGCATTTCGGGGCAGCAGGAGGCGATACACGAGATGCGCCGAATGCAGGTCGGCCGCACGCAGCGGCGCAAGCAACGGCCTTCGCGGGCCCATAAAGACCCCGCGCCTCCGCCGCCTCCGCCGCCCGAGGGGCCGGGGTTCGATGGGAACGCGGGGACCGCGCGCGGGACCTGGCGCTAAGTGGCGCGGAGCCGATCGCCGCCGGCCGCCCGGCCGCGGCCACTCCAACCAACGGATCCTCCGACTCATCCGCAGGAGCCCCGCGACGCGACGCGAAGTGAAGCGACGCTCTCACGGGCTGACCTCCTTCCTCGCCTCTGCGCGCTCGCTCCCATCAACTGGGCTCTCTGACCGGCTTGTCCTTTCCGACGAGGCGAATGAGTGAGTGAGTGAGTGCGTGAGGATGTGCGTGGCTGCCTTGAGTGCGTGAGTGAGTGAGTGAGAACGTGAGTGAGTGCGTAGCGAGTGAGGGGTGTGAGTTAGTGCGTGAATGAGTGCGTAAATGAATGAATGAGTGAATGTGTAAGAACTCGAGTGAGTTCATAGCATGGGAGTGCGTAGCGAGTGAGTGCGTGAGTGAGTAAATAATTATTTTGGGCCGCCAACAACTTTAGCCATAAATCCCTTTAAGGTACTGCGTGTTATATCTCGTGAAGTGGCGGTGTTCTTCCTCACTGAAACGTATGATCCTGCGACCACCTACTCGTCTGCTTGTGGTATATTCTTTCCACCAGTTTCCAACTGCAAGGCTCCGCCCCAATCGGCACAAACTCTTAAATCTCGACTGGGCTCCCGATCCTCTCCCTGTTAGTGAAGTGCGTTTAAGTGCATGTGTATGAGTGTGTTTAAGTGTCAAATAGAGGAGGGGACAAACTCGAGGAAGAAAAGAGTGCGCGGTCCCTGGCCCTGTACGTTATTGTTACCGCATTCACCTGGCATTGGCTGAAAAAACTATGGAAAAATAAGAGCAGCCGCCCTTTAGAATTCTCCTCCAGAGGTTGAATTCAACTCAGCTCTGTAGATAGCGTCGAAAATCGGGTATCGCGAGTGTTTGAACCCTAACATTTTCTGCTCAACAATGCTGCAGAGGCAAGATTTGCTTCTGAGCAATCGCAGCTGCTCCGTCTAGTATTAATATGTACTAAAGTACTTTATTTACGTAAAATGTAACTTGCATGTGGTATAGTGCGTGCACTGGAATAGATGAAAGAATCTTTCTTATACATTAGGCATTTACTGTACATTATGAATGCTTTATAGTTTAAGTTTTTTGGTAGAATTTTGGAAATGTATAATACTCGCAATTCTTCAAAAAAATATTGTACTAATTAATTTCTATTGTACTAAATAAATATTTATTACCGTATAATTTGTTCGTCATGTACATAATCAATACTATAAGAGAATGTTATAAGAACCGACCCTGCTCTTCCCTGGTGAGTGACTTGTGTTTTAAATTACGATTTGTTTTGGACCTCGACAACGCTTCTTTCACGTCTCATCTTCCCCACAAGATGACTGCTCTTAAACCATGTCTCAATCGACTGGTGTTAGCCACAGCGGGTTCAATGTTTCCTTTGCGAAGAAATACGTGTTTAAAATAACGCGACCGGTTTCCTAACGACATGACAGGGCCCGCCAAAAAAGTGGTTTGGGACGCGGGGAGAAAGAAGGAAGATGTGTACGTGGTAAAATTTAATGTTCGGAGGTTATTGCTGCCAGGGTTGTAGAGTCGTAGACAATGTCCCTAAAACATAGGGTAACAATGAGAATACGTCGCCGACGTTTCAACATCATACTAGTAATTGGGCCCTAATTCCTGAGGCTGCTTTGTTGATTGTACGCTATTTCTTTTGTAAATCGATATGACAATTTACAGAACTGGCTGAAGTGGTTTCTGAATAATAACGTGTTTGGCCTGAAAAGAACTTAGTCTTATTACAGAAGTTGTTTGTTTGACCTTTCGTTCAAATATTCAGCTCTCTTCCTACAGAATTCTTCAAATTTTTAAGATTATTTTTCAACCAACAGGTGAACAGACTGTTATTAGACAAAATCATTTACGAATATATAAACATTGTAATCATGCAGTGTCTCGCTTTTCACAAACCTAGCAAAACTGTCCCATCAGTTTCCATTAAATTCAGTATTATTGTAATGAATGGTAAAAATATTGAATTAACAAAATACCCTTGAGAGCCGAATTTGATTGTTCGATTTATGAGAGATGACCAACGTGTTTATATAAAGTTTTGCTAATTAATATCAAACCATTGTGGTTGTACAAGCTTAGTAAGAGAATTGAGAAAAGTAAGAAACAGTGAGTTACTGATACTAAATAGTAATTGAGCACCAGTTTTGATTGCCTGATAGTCTGGTCGCCTGAGAATCTTGCCAGTGACTATCATTACATGGTTGCATTTCTTTTAAGGATGCATAAGAGTTTTTGAAATTCTGTATCTTTCTCAATTCCTTCTTCTCGATTTTTAAAATTCTGAGAACTGACATTCAGTCTTTCCTTACAAATGGTAGGATTGCTCGCTCGCGACATAATACGCTGAATGTATACATCTTTAATATCTTCATATTTCATGTCATCCGTAGATGGAGGAGAATCGGAGTTCTCCTCATGGTTGATGAACGCAATCGGTATGTTCGTGTGTATTCTTGTGAGTTTTGTTCATACCTTTTTCAATAAGAATGTTTTCCGAAAAAAGTGCTTATAATAATTGTTTTTGAAGCCACATACTGGCCGACCTTTCCATGTTTTTTTGAAATACTCATTCCTTTCTAACCAAAGTGAAACACTAGATTACACAATGTGATTTTATTAATAAGAACGTCTTTGATCGGAAAGTCCTGGGTTTCAGTCTCGGCAGCGGCAGGATTTTCGACACCGACTAGTGTTAACTAAATAGAATTCAGAGGCTGTCTGGAGAAGAATTCTAGAGACCAGCTGCTCTGATCGGTAGTTTTCCACAGTTTCTCCGATCAACCTCAGGCGAATGAGGGAGCAGTACCCTAACAACTGGGCCACGGAGCACGCGCAATCTTTCCTTCTTCTTCCTTGTTCTATCCTCACCTCTTACACACACACACACACACACACACAATCACACATTTGTCGGGTGACAAATTGGAAACTTAGACATAGTTGTGAGCTCGAACTACCAGACTGAGGTTCGAATCACCGAACCGTTGAGTTCATTTTCTACGAATCACCGAAGGAACAGGAATTCAATTATACACCATGTACATAGTACCATTTTCAGAGCTCTTGAAATGCAAAGTTTGTACGTGAATGTCGATAATACGATACCCAGCATTCTCGAATCATTATTGATTCCGGCACAAACTGAATATAATTTGATGGACCTTTGAATTGACCTTTCACAATCATCTCCCAGTAAAAGGACCATTAAAGGTCTGTTTAAAACATAAAAATACATACGAACAGATATTCGATCACACACAAACACACAAACACTGCACATAAACGCACTTACAAGCACTCGTACAAAAAATATACAATTTATGAGAATTAATGTAACAAGTTTGCAGTAAACCAAGTACAACTTATCCTCTCTCGGAATACGAGGCACAAGCGAGGTGCAACAGCCTCAGAACAAATAAACAACATCGATAACAAAACATACATGTTAATAATATCGATGCCCAAAATGACACTATCGATGTTAACAGTTCATCGACCAAAACCATTGATGTTTTAATCACCGATGTTTTAAAAGTGATTTAGAAACTTATAACATTAACTTGAGAGCAACGAATTTTAATTTGACAGTGGCCATCTTTATTAGTTTATAATTAAGGTTTAACTAGAAAAAAGTTGAAAATAATAACAAAGAACGCTCCATGAACTCAGTACAAAAAGCGTTCGTTTGGTTTGAAACGCATAAAACGACAATGGTAACGTCAGTTATTATTTCATATTTTAACTCACAAAATTCTGGGTATTCTTTTTATTCAGAAACAAAACCACGAAAAGGTGAAGTCACCAAGCACACAATTATATTAAAAATATCGGTTTTAAAACATCGACGTTGAAAACTGTTATATTTGAAAAATAACCAGGAAGAACAACACAACCAAGTTTATATCTTCAATCTGTACAACCAAAAATGCACTTTAAGACCACAATATCTCCATGTGGTACGAAACTTTCTGATGTTTGAGGTGCCTTCTCCCTCCAGTAGTCGCCACGACTTGTGGCGCAGTGTGGACGCTTCTACCGCGTGTCCATTTGATTTTAGAACACGGACCCGGCTCTCAGTGTAGACCATCTGTAGTGCGATTTAACTTTGCCCCTCAAGGTCTTCATGATGGAATATGTCACGATCTTTCTTAGTCGAGCTGCTAGATATCGCATGTTCGCGATCACATGAAGCAGTGCTTGCGATCATGTGACATCTAGCGGCAGGTCAAAGAATGACGCAATGTGATATTCCGTCGTGTCCATAGGGGTTTGAGGGGCAGAGTAGGTAAAATCGCACTACAGGATGCGAGCGGCCAGCTAGTTCACGCCAGGAGTCCGTCCTAGTTGTCGCTCCCCGTGCTCTGGTGGCACGTATCGTCCCGGGCCCAAGAGGCCGGCACAGGGCCTCCCCCGGGGGCACTATGTGTCTCAGTGACACTATTAGTCTCAAGAAACTCTAGAACTGCTCAACTGCTGCTGCAACTGTCGAACTGCCGCTCAGGATGGCCACAGCCTCCTGAAGACAAGGCGACGTCACGGCAGAGTCTCGCCTCGCAGCTCCCGTCTCGGTGGCTGCTCTGGACTGCGGCGAGCCTCGACAGTATGCGCTACACTGCCGCGCGCGCGCGCCAGGTTCAAACACCTCCACAACAAAAACATCTGTATTTCTATAAAAATAACATCGATGTTTTGAAAACGTCGCCAACGACGTCGCTCCCCTAGCAACTCGCGTGGAATCGCTCCGGTGGCCCGTGGCGCCACTTCCTTGGTGAACGCCCCGAGTAACGGGCTGCGCGGCGCCTCCGGCATTGTCACGCGCATTAGTCCTGCAAACAATACACGCCGGCCACGCAAACACCGTCTCCCCTCCCCCCTCCAAGCTGCCCCGTCGTACGTACGCCGAGGACGGCGCCCGAACCGCTGTCCTCACTCCAGAGAAAGTACTCGACTCACGCCCTCCCCGCACGCCTACGCTCACCTGCCCGCCAGCCACCTTTCTTAATGCAGTTCAAATGGAACTGATTTAACTGAAATGTTTGCTTCCATGTTTTGCCTCACATTTATCGTCCCTCAACATCATTGTCCCAACAAGTTTTATCGGTCGTATGGTTTTGTCGTTCCTATCCTCCTTTAAACCTGAAAAGAACTCTCCAACATGAAGTATAAAGAGGCATTATTTGTCCCTGCTATGTTATTGTTGTTCTTTAAAAAGAAACATCTAGGACATACTGCTAATGAAATAAGAAGATAAGTTCTAATTTCATAGAAATTGAATTCCCGTAAATTTATAAGTGAACTGATTAGATATGACGAAGGTATTCGGATTTAATAATGATGTTATCCTCTCTGCCATACCATCCCACTCTTTATTATGTACTTTTAGTTAAGCAATAACTATCACAGTTTGGATTAACTAGAGATTAATCTGTGTGAAAACACGGAAATAAGACTCTTCTCCAAAACAGAATAACTCACCACTGCTTCTCACTGCTATACTCAACTCACTGTTATATTAAATGCTAATTTATTCTAATCGATATGTTACAATTGACCTATATAATTCATTACCTCCATAAGAAATGTAAAAGAATACTAGCTACCAATAATTGTAATAATTTAAAAACATTCAGAATTCTCGAGCATTACAAAAATCATATAGTATTATTTAATTTTCACATTTGACAAACTCTGAACACGTATTGTAATCTCATGACGCTGAAGTCAAAAGTTAGCATTCCCAATCACTCATCTACTTACCTCACTATTCTATTGAAATTATAATTTTCTAGTAGATCTATGAATGACATAACATTTCCGAATAGTTTATATCCTTAATTTTTTTTCTTCTAGTTAATTTTTTCAATTCCCTTATTTCATATTACAAGAATGTATAAAAGAATACAATTCTTTGTCGAAAACCTCATTCAACGAAACCTAAAGATTTGTACAAGAGTTTCTCTGTAACGTTCTTTCACCTCCGGTCATTCTTCAAAAGTTTTGAAATCGCGTCCCCTTTTCGTCTCGAAAACCCTCCCAGGCAAACTTTCCTCGTCCGGCTATTACATGATTGTAACATGGCGCCGAAGCCTTCTCTGTCTTGTTTACTTTCGAAAACATTCCGTCCAGACGCAACACAGCTCAGTCGTCTTTTGTTCCAGGTGATGTGGCTAAAAGGCGAGAACAAAAGCTCTAACGGCCACGAGGAAAACAACACCGCGCGATCGCCGCAGCTGGGCGTTAAACCCGCCGCCCTCACCTGCTCCGTCACCGCCTCCTCGGTCCTCCTGTCGTTCCTGCTGCCGGGGTCGAAGAGTCGCGTCGGCCGTCTCCGAGTTCCGGGCGTCGTCGTTTGTTTGTTAGTAATTCCGGATGCGTCAACTGCTAAGGTCATTAATACCGTAAGTCTAGTGTGTGTTTTTTCATCGGGAGGTGGCCAGTGATCTTCCCCCGCTGGATGGTGAGACTCGGCTCCGACCTATCGCCTGCTAGCGGGGTTATCCCCAACCAAGTATCTCCCATCAACGGAGCACCGCCCCGGCCGGGAGACGGTCTAAGCTCCCAACCAGTTCCCGGCATGTGGAGTGCAGTGTAGTGCATGTCACTGTCCATGTGTGTAAGGAGTAAGGATAGGACAAGGAAGAGGTGGGAAAGATCGCACGCGACCCGTTTGGGGTACTGCTCCGGCATTCGCCTGGTGTTGGAGTAAACACGGAAAACTACACAATAGAGCAGCGACTAAAATCGTCCTAGCTATGTAGCTGATCGAAAGTCCTGCCTCCGTCGGGACTCGATCCCAGGACCTCCCGCTCAGAGGCACTGCATTGACATCAGTTGATGCCCTGAGCCACCTCACCCGGTCCGTCGTCTCCGAGTTCCGGGCGTCGGTCGTCGTGTCGGTGCCGCCTCCGCCACGCGCGTGTTCAGCGATTCCTCTTCACTTAAAAGCTTCAAAGACAACGACAGTAACCATTAAATCTCGACACGAGGCTCCCTCAAAGAGTATTATTCTCTTATTGTTTATCTATACCTCTCGCGGCGTCTCTTTGGCAACAGTTGAGAGTTCTTTGCGGCCATCGCGGCGGCTTTGTATAGATCGGAGAGCCTGGCAAGCGAGTGAACCATCTCAGTGGTATTTTGCTCACTAAGAAGTTTGGGAAACAAATAATCGAAGAAATACTGTGATGTTCACGACGTTTAAGCCACAGCGGCAGCTAAAGAAAAAAGAAAAGAATTTCAGCAGCATAAAAAGACGATATACCGTGATAATCACCATTTCTACTCGAAAACCCGCCTGGACAGAAGTTCTAAGTAAAAGATACGACGTGAAACAAAACAAAAATTAATATCGAATGCTACATTTGTTTATACGTTTATTCAACGTCAAAGACATTACAGGCTGTTCGTGACGTTTGTAAGACAGAAAAGACATTAGTGTTGAGAAGCAAAACAAGATACTGTTTAATAAATAGAGGTCTGGAGTTTGGGGAGGCTTTATTTATCTTATTGAAGGATATCTTGACTGTCTAAGTAAAGTAGCAGGTCAATAATACCGCAAAGAAGAAAATGAGCCTTTTGGTGGTCATCAGCATCAATGGTGATAATTGAGGTTGGAGACCGGAAAAATATGTAGCATAAAACGTCAAAATATGTACATAAATATGTCATGAAAATAGTAAGAATATGTAATATATAAGTAAAATCGATTATATGTAATATTAAATTTCTCTAATTAAAAACCATTTACATAGTAAGAAATTACATTTAGATAAACTGCTCACTTTACATCATACAACTTTCTCGTCAGCAGTAAAAGCGCAATCTATTGTAATCCAGGACCGTAGTTTAGTAGCCAGACTAATCGCAATAGAAGCCGTCGCACAAGCTGGCCAGATCTTCGACCAGCAAACATACACTGTAGCATCTTCATCGAAGTGTTACACGTCGGTGATCATAAATTTTTCTCGGAAATTAAGGTTGGAGATCACAAAACGTGGTGTCAATGATATTTTGGACACGCAGATTTCCCCAATAATGTAGGAAACACATGCTGATTTTTTAAAAAATACATCTTTTTATAAAAAATATATGGAATTAAATGGAAGGAAATTGATAAAATAAGAAAATATATTGTGAAAATAGCAAAATATGGAAAATATGTAATATAGTACCAAATATAGTGAAAAATATGTTACGAAAAAATTCGATATTGTGTTAGGAGGGCTATGATTCGCCAAGATTACAATTTTGAGAACGGTAAGTAGAAAGACAAAAAATATGTAATTACATAAAAATCCTTTCTCTAGTGATAATAAAATCGTTACGTTGTTGAAACTATGGCTTTGCCTTGATATTCAATAAGGGTAAAAAATTAAAAGGTCCAAGAAGATATTATTACTAACTATTATGTTCTGATATTACGTAAATTCTCTCAGGTTTTCTGTTATTTCCTTTACTACATCGCAAATTTCCGCCTTTACAAGAACATTCTCGAAAGATCTCGCAAACAATGACTCAAACACATTCATATAAAGCAGCGCGTTGAAGAGCATTCCGCGAAAAGGAATTGGGGCAAGATTGAAACTCACTGGACCCGCTGGGCGAGATGCGGTGCACAGGCGTCTTCTTATGGGGAAGTCATAAAGAGTTGGCCACGGCCTTCCCAGAAGTACACAGACCAGTGGGAGCGCCTGCAGGAGACAACTACAGTTCAAAGAATTCAAAGCGTGCTTCGAACAGTTCAAGGGACACATGACTCTCTTAAAAATAACAATGCCATTAAATAAAAATGATTTGAAAATAAATAAAAGGTAACAATTATGGTCCTTACAGAATTTTCAACGATATTGCACTAAAATCTTGTATTTTATTTTAATGAGGGCACACAATGTAACTGAGACATTGTTTCCAAATCATTAATTGATATATTCAAAAATAATTCAGAACATCACATTCAGCTTCCAAAGTTTTCACGAAGACTTTTGAGAACTAGACAGAAAAATCATAGGGAGGTCGCGATTTCAAAATGTAACCCAGAATTTTGCTGCACTTTCACATTTGTGTTGCAATGCAATCCACATCGAGGCGGTGACATGCCGCCGGGCGTCTCCAGGTGACATGTGGCGGGGCCGAGCGAAATAGACAAAGAGGGGAGGGGGACGGAACGGACGGGACAAGTGGGCGGGTCGAACGGAATAGAAAGGCAGGACGGTGGAGCAAGTAGAGTGAGGGAGGCAACTAAGTGAGGGGGCGAAGCGATGGTGGGTGGGGAAGTGAGAGGGGAAGAGGGAGGAGTAGGGGTCGGGGTGACGGAAGGAATGAGCGGGTCGAGCAGAGAGTGCGCAGGCGAGTGGGGCGGAGAGAGCTTTTTAATAGATAATTATAATAAATACATACCCGGGTAACGCCACATAACAAAGTTTTGTACTTGACGCGACAGCCCGTTACGAGCCAGGGCCTACCAGCAGCGTCTCGGCCTCGAGGTCATTGGTATGTGTCGTTAGCGCATAGACATCCCTACGCCGTATTCTGGTCTTCTCAACCTGAGAAGTGCGTTTTTTCACTGTCACACAGCGACATATAGTGGGATATTGTAAGTAAAACGCACACTATGATTGTGCCTGACAGGGAAATGAACCTCGTCTGGCAAAGAAAGCGAGTACGCTGACCAATGAACTATCCACGAGGGCATATAATAAAAAGGTAGTAAATAATGTTTCATGTGCTTCGCTGTAGAAACAGATATTGGGTTAGAAATGTAATTCAATTTAACCACTATTTTGACCTCAAAAGAAACATCGAATTTCTTCAGTTAGGAAACAAAGACAAAAAACTGAACATGTGGAAAATGAAGAAATTTATAACTATTCAAAAATTGTAATTCTACTATCCTCAATCAACATTTCCGAATAAAAAGCAGTCCCTATTAAATCTTTTTATTCGACTACCTTCTAATACCCTTCCAGTCACCCCTTCCTTTTGTGCTTTAACGTCTTCTATTCCATACGATGGCGGCCTCCTAGTAGTTTCCAGCACTTTGCCTAGCTGCAGTTTTAGTATGATCGATATTGTTTGGGTAGTAAGTAATTTTCTTTAGTCGTGTTTATCGCATGAATTTTCCATTCAAATATATTTCTTGTATATGTCTTTTTGCCCTTCCATGATTTAATGTTTTGTACATATTTCCTTTTACATTGTTACAGAGCCATTGAAGATGGGAAAAGTGTTCCCAGAAGTTGAAATTTGATTACTAATGTTTTAACAAATATTATAACTTGGAATTGTTGTGGTTTGTTTATTTCTTAATTCATATCGCCAGTGAAGTTCTGCTTGCAATTCAGGACAGTAAGCCAATTCACCGTTTCGCTTATAATACTCTTGAACAAAAACTGTTTCCATTACTGGAACGAGCTGAGCGAAAGCAATGATTTGACGAGTGCTAGGAGGACGTCGCCTTGTTTGCCCGCGCGCAAGTTAGGCCCCGAGAAGAGACGCGCGCGGCGAGGGAGGGAAGCTCCGTCTTGCTGCACCAATCCCATCAGCGCGCTCCGCGGCGCCGCCGCCGCCGCCGCCGCCCCCGTGGCCCAGCGCAGGCGCGCCATTGTTTAAATACAATTTTGTTGTTACTAATTAATGCGATGAACATCAAAGAAGACGTTCGCTCCGCTGCCGGGGGTGCGCCGCCGGGCGGGCGGAGGGAGGGCGCGTTCTGCGAGTCGCTAAAGAGACGACCGACGACGAGACGCCCCCGCCACGCCCCGCGCGGCGCCGCGGCAGGGCGGGGAGGGGGGATGCGCAGGGGGGCGAGGAGGAGGAGGAGAAGGAGCGGAACATTGGCGAGGGCGGAGAGTAAAATCAAGGCGCGCAAGCCGGTGGAAGAGCGCCGAGGCGGCAGCCGCGGTGACAAGAGAAGGGCGAGGCGTGGAAGGAGGGACGGGGAGGGCGGGATGAAGGGGAGACGCAGTGAAGTGAAGAATTGGGTGCGGCATTTCTTTACATTTGTCTATTTGTGGTTTGATTTTTATTTCATTCTTGTTTATTTATATTTGTATTTTTTAAAATCTTTTTTAAATATTTGTATTTATTGCTTGTTTTATTTTTTTATTTTTGTACTTATTTTTATTAACTGTCACCGAGAGTAAGACCATTTTCAGTAATTTATTATTATTATTATTATTATTATTATTATTATTATTAAAAGGCATGGAACAGACCGTGCTGTACGATGATGGTGTAGTGGAATGTTGCAGAGATGGCATGACAGGGTGTGCCTGAGGGCGAGAAGGTGAAGAATCGACAGAGAAAGAGAAAATAAGACGTCTCTAACAGGAGTAAAGACAACGCAGGCGTAGGAAGCCGGGTGGTTTGGCCGGGTTGCACTGCGGCATAGAGTAAAGATGTATATACATCCTTAGTCTATGACTGGGGGTTGTTCGGGGTTCGGGGCAAGGAGGGGGAAAGATGGGACGGCCGACGGGGAGAGGCAGAGGAAGCAGCAGAGAAGCGTATGAACAGGACTGGGTGGGAGAGCCGAGCGGGGGTGGATGGGTGGAGTGGTGGGAGCTCGCAGGAACTGCACGAGGCGACGCAGAATGTCTTGGGCACTCCGTCCCCCGACGAGGGCGACCTTTGCCTCCGTTTACCTGCACCTCCGCCGCGCCGCGCGGCGCCGCGCCGTCACATTAGGGAGATTGTCTCCCAGAGGGCGCCTTGCACGGCGGCCGCGCTCTGCCTCGAGCCCTGGTGTCTTAGTGCCTTTGGTGCGGAGGTGAAATGGGACAAGGAGGAACAGGCAACTTTGATGAGATCAATGGCATTACATACTGGTGTGTTTAATAATCAAAGATATTGCTGTAACGAAGGTTTGGTGACAATCGAGAACAGAAAAAAGAGATAGCTAAGTAACGCAGCAAAGTAATGGAGCGAGACTAGACAGGAGAGATAGACAGCAAGGAATAGTGAGAGTAGCAAAGGGATAAGACCAATGAAACGTGTTCGCCACACGGGAGAAGTGGTCTCCGATGTGCGTGAATGCGTTTGCGAAGTTCATGAAGCGCCTTCCGCGAAAGTAGCACCTACGCTGTCTACACGACAAATTTGACGGAGGTTCATCTCAGAGTTTCGTTGTTGAGGCGAAACTGCTTTCTCAGAATGTTGTCCCTGAAGTGTTGTATCTGCAGTCTAAACATTTGAGCTCTCTAATTTTCACTGCATAAACTTCGTACATAAATGTAATGGACGCACTAACCGAGAACAGAAGCCAATATTTTTGCCGTAAGTTAAATATACTGCAATGGAAATGTCCTCGAAGTTAAGAGTTGTTTTGAACAAGGGGAAACAATTTTTTCTCAGACGAAAATGTAAATTCGTAGGTGAGAAAACAAAAGTTGAAGGAATGAATTGCAAAAAAGGCTTAAATTTTAAGATATTTTCATAATGAAAATTATCCGGACTAGAAAAGAGTTTTGTAACATGTCATATTTTTTGTCTCTATTTCTTTAAAACCTTTTAATGTCGACGATCTAAAAGCTGAATTAACATTATATAACAATAATAAAGAAATATTAATTTCTCATGCTTTGTGATGCTTGCTACGTTCCAGGCTAAAATGAACCATTTGTTTATTTCTCCAAGATTATACAACGTTTCATTATTTCTCCTTTGATGAGTGTTTACTTGATAGAATTCTGTATGAAGAGCATCCTAACTTTGTGTGTTAAATGTGACGTAAAAAAGACACATTTCTTACAAGCGTTTCAGCTCGGAGAACGGAACAGAATTTGCAAAGAATATGACGTAAGAGCAGGTTAGAATGGCGCGCCTCGCTTCGCCAGCCCGCCCCGCCCGCTGGGGCTGAAAGGCGATGCATTAAGCCTTCGCTATTCTGCCTCTGAAACGCCACAACTGAGAGGAAAATCTTCTTTGGCGCAAGTTTAGTGGGCGCATTATGAGCCCCCAGCTGCAGAAGAGACGCGGCCCTCTGTGTCCGCCCCGCCGCCTCTCCAGCTCCTCCAAAGAATAAAGAAAGGCGGAGACAGAGTGCGCCGCGCGAGTATATTCACGGGAGCGGATCTCCGGCGGGAGGCTCCGTCACGAGGGAAAAAACCCGGCGCCAGCGACGAATCGCATGTCACACCCGCTGCCAGTTGGTTGGCGCTCGGAGCAAAGGAGAGGGGTGTCGGTTGACGACGGGCTGAGGGCACTGGCGGGGAGGCTGGACACATGGAACGAAGGGCTGGAACATGACGTTAGAATGAATGTTTGAACGCAGGTCTGTTAAGCGAACCATACTCAACCGAATATGGCTCTGGATGAGTTTGGTTTGGGGCCGAGTGGCTCCTGGAGTCCGGTGGGGATGGGGGTTGGGAGGCAGTTATCAGCACATACATTCAAGCAGATCTGGAGCCTGGCTCGGGATTGTGAGGTGAATGACAGACTTGATAGGTGAAGCAAATAGATTCCCCCAATTCTCAAGTTAGGCAGTATTCATAAGTAAATTCAAGTTAGTTGGGAGTACCAGAACTGATGTCACTAATTCAATTCGACTGATTTGTTGAAAAAGGGAGTAATGGTGCACGCGTAAATTTAATTGATCTTCGTTGTAGAAGATCGTTAAGACTGCTGTGGATTTTTTAAATAATTTTCATGCACACTAAAAGCATTAATTACAACAATTTATTTACTTTTTGAACAGCAGATAAGATGAAATAAAATCATAAAAAGTATAAAAGTATAATTACCACCAGAATAGAAACATATGTCGTATCGTGGGAACAACATTTGTACCCCTGTGTCGTAGACGTCTGCTACCTGGGAGAGGTACCAGTGTTTGACGGCAAATCTGAGTCACTGTGATACGCAAAATGCTGCCCGGACAGGAATTTGTTTAAGTGTAAGAAAAGATGGAAAACGCTGGGGGAGAACTTTGGATTAAAAGGAGGATTGTTACACTACCTCCCAGTGGAACTCCTGCAGAAGATCTATGTTATCTTTAGTCGAGCCTTGTGTGACTAATCGTAAGACTGTACCAACTTTAAAGAAGGCTCAAAAGGCTTTGGCAAGTTTTTCCTTACACACAACAAACTTAGGTTTTTTTTTACTATCTCGCCATGCGACATACTTAATAGTGTTACTTAGTAATTACGTAGTGATGCTGCGTCAAAAAGAGGCGTTTTTCCAATAGAAAAACTCATATTATATCATGAGGTAAAAAGTGATAAATCTTGTTTCTAAATGTAGTAATTACTTCCTTTAACGTCTTTTGTAATCAGAATCTACGTTTTGTGGGTCCATTAACACTGAGAAATTGGTTTACGGCAAAACGTCTGTCTGTCCGTCTGTGGTCAATACCCACGCCTAAACGTTCAAACGATTTTCTCCAAAACTGATATTCTTCTATCAATGCGGCTGAACTCAATACCCTGCTTGTTTGAAACGAATATTTTTTATTTATGTGATTTTTTTACATGAAGCTTTAACAACACTAAGAATGGCACCGATTTTTTATTTTTTTCCTCAGAAAGAACAAAGAATATGTAAAGAAATGGTGCACGTCTGAATATTGTAAATCTTGTGAATTTTCGAAAAATTCAACAGTTTAAAATACAAGACGCTCGAGAACAGCGGATTTTGCAAAAGGATCTCGATAAAATTATGGAATAGGCGGAAGAAAATGAAAAAAAATAATCCTAAGAAGTGCAAAGCTAGTAACCTTCAGTAGGAAGCGTGAGAAAAGATCACTAAAATACACACTCGCAGATCAACCTGTGCCGGTGGTCAGTAACTTCATGTATTTGGGTGTTGTTATTCGAAGCGATCTGAACTGGTCCGTCCACATCAATCACGTTGCGCGTAAAGCTTGGAAATCATTCCATTTTGTAAAGCGGATACTGAAGAAAGGAAACGAACACAAAGCGCTTAGAGTATACCTCCCTTTTACGTCTTTAATTGAATATAGCTCCGCGTGATGGGACCCGTATAGGGCTGGGCAGATAAGCTTGTTAGACCGTATCCGAAATAGACCAATACAACTTGTAGTAAAAAACAATGATCGAACTCAGATGTGGGAACTTCTAGGCAAACGTCGACAGATGGCTAGGCTAGTAAATCTTTACAAAGCTGGATGTAAAGCGTTAAATGACATTCGAACTAGGATAGGGCACCTCAATATTTCGGAAGAGGGGATCATCCATAGCAAAATTAAATACAGAAATTAAAAAAATGACACAGCTAAATACTATTTTATCAACCGGACAATAACTGACTGTAACAATTCACCTGCTGCAGTACTAGTAACTTTTTCTTCTAGTGTGCGTTGCCTCCGGAATCGTCTAGGGCAGTGATTGCCAACTGAACAAGGAATGACGTCGGAACACTCTTTCCCCTGTGAGATAAGGAGGCGTTTTAATAGCGTTTAAATAGTTTAAATAGCAAAAACAGTTAAAGAAAGTGGTTCTTTTCCCATTTTCGGCGAATTTCTGTATTTTCAAACATTACAAAGAGCCACATATTAACATTCCAAAAGTACAATATTAGTTAAAGAGATCCTTTTGAAATAAAATCTGTTTTAGAAAATCAGTTTTTATAAAAGTTAATGTTCAATTGTTGAAAAAATGTAATTTTGAATTTTAGAAATTGCAGATTCAAATTTCCTGCATTTCTTTCACTAGAACCTTTCAAGAATTATCACGCTGCAATGCAAGTATGAAAAGCTGAGTTATAGCAGTTTGAAATTCTTATACTAAATTCTCTTCGTTGTTTGTTTTATTTTTTAAGCAGATCAGTGGGTTTGTAATCTTACAGGTGAATGTAATTTTATATTAATATAATACATTTATTCAATATATAAAAGTCACACGAGTGATATGGTTCGAAATACGTATTGTTTGTCAAATATCGTAAGAGTTCTTGGATTTTCTTAAATTACTAAGGAAAATGTGTGAGTTTCTACAGAATACACGTTTCATAAGACACGCTCTTATATTCTGAACTCAATCGTAATATTAATTTATGTTAGAGAAATAATAATAAATATAATAGTAAAATAATTTTTATTATCATCACATAATTTAGCAGTATCAAAATAAAAATATTTAACTTGATATTTAAAAATAATATATTTAATTTATATTCAATATTCGTATGAAATTATTTTTCATACTATAGTTAAGTTCTTATTTTATACTATTAATAGTAGAAGAAATGTGAAGTGAATGATTCAATCCATATTGATGCAAATCAATCCGGAGCATCTTTTGTGGTAACGAGAAAGCCGATACACCACTCAAAAATATCCCTTGCAATGAAATTTCCTTTCAGCAAAGTGCGGCTTGGCAAAGAACAGTGGAGTAGAAAGAGTTGGGTAAAACGCATTTCTGTTGAAAGCGAGAACAGATATTTACCACATATGTAAGTGCGATGACGTCTTCCTCACGCCAGTGTCGAGTCATACAGAGAGATCTGGGCAGTTGAGTGCGACCACGGTTTGGAGATCCTTACATACAAGCGGTTTTATCTTATCGATTGATTGATTAGTGATTCCGGACGCGTCAACAGCTAAGGTCATTAGTCCCTTAAGTCTAATGCATATATTTTCCTTGAGGGGGACGGAAATCTTTCTCCGCTGGATTGTGAGATCGGGCGCCGACCTACCGCTGGATACCTTGGATGGCTAGCCAATCAGGTATCTCCCATCAGCGGGGCACCGCCCCAGCCGGGACAAGCTCTAAACTCCCTACCGGTCTCCCGGCATGTGTGCTAGTGTAGTGAATGTGTGTGTGTAAGGGGCGACGATAGGGCAAGAAAGAAGGAAAGATCGTTTGCGGTCCGTGGTCCGTTTGGGAGGGTACTGCTTGACATTCGCCTGATATTGATTGAAGAAATCACGGAAAACTACCGATCAGAACAGCCAGCCGCTAAATTGCTCCTCCAGACATCGACTGAATTCGACCTAGCTCTGTAGCAAGTGCCAAAAAATCCTGCCACTCTCGGGACTCGAACCTTGGACCTCCCGGTCAGAGGCACTGCAGTGACATTAGGTGATGCTCCAAGCCTCTTCTCCCGGTGTTTTATCTCGCAAGAGCCCAATACAATTCGGATTACTGTTAGTGAAAGGTCATCTGTGCAACAGTTTTAATAAATCCAGATGGAGGGCAAAGAGAACAAATGCCAAATACAAATGTGATGTGGACGAACGGAGATGACGAATAAAAAGTAGAAAAGGTGCTTTAGAAGAGTAAAGGAGAGAAGGAGAGAGAGAGGGAAAGAGAGAGGGAAAGAGAGAGAAAGAGAAAGAGAGAGTGTGGAATCCAAAGAGGAAGATAATATTTGGTGACGTGGCACTAATATCGATCACAAAGGATAGGTTTTGTAACGCACGACAATTGCCAGGCGGGGTGCGGGGAACTGATGGAAGCGATGATGGCGAGCACATGTGAGAGATCAACGGCAGGGACCGTGAACGAACGACTCGAGCAAAGCGTGGGTGTGGACGAAGGGAGGGCGCCTACCGATGTGTGCACTCGTGCAGACTCGCATACAGCACGATTTTCGATCGTGTGTCGTTGACCGCTCACGTAGTCGTTCCTGCACACTTGAACAAAAGGTTAAATCAGAAGGACATACAATAAATTATCCTTTAGTTCTCCTGCCCTTGCAATGGGGAAATCAAATGCAGCTTTTTCTGTTACATCAAATCATAATCTATAAAATACTTAGAGATAATAAACGAACCTTATAAACAAGTTCTGAAATTTCTTAATGCCAAATATTGATTTCGCTGAGAACACTTATTGATTGTTCATTCTTGGCCAGAGTGTATTCTTTACCTGGAACAGTTACAATACTCTTCTTAAAAACATACATACGCAATTCTTAACTACATTTTCTTCTCAAACATTCCAACAAAATTTACATACGTAAAAACATTTTATATGAATACGACGATGACATTCTATTTTGTTGCAAATAGATTATACATATAAATGAAAACAATGGCAAGGTACTGATGGGGAAGTGTATACGTAGGAGAATTACAAAATTTTAGCACACATCGTCTAATAAAAAACAGGTCTCGTTTTACAATCCTTGTCCAACTACAAGTCAAAAGCATGTCAACAATCCACAACCGAGACTAACAATTCTTGTAAAAAGCTCTACTACGTTACTTATAACAAAAAATAGAGGCACAAATAAACGAGTCGAATCTGACAATTCGCTCGTATTTCAAGTACACAAACCTAACTGATCACACAACCATTTTCCATGGAGTAGGATTCAAAAACAAACTCATTTTAACCCTTGTATCATATCTGGGGTCTTTTTGGACCCCACTATCATTCATTTTGTAATATTTTTGTCAATATTAGAGAGTTATTAATTTTTTTTAGTTACATGAGACTGGTTTTATTAAAGGTGTAGCATGTTATTTTCCTATTCTTATTTAAAATATATTGCCATGAACTTCAAATAATGTGTCTGTTACAGTCAATATTTGATTTACCTCGAAATAACTTTGGTAAATTCTTACAAATATTTCTGAATCATTGTGTATTATGTATCATTATATAAATAATTCTGAATCATTATATAAAAACAATCATTTGCATTCAGTATATTGCCGTACAGATTCGTGTTTACCACTTCCAATCGTCAGTAAAGCTTGGGGTCCAAAAAGGTCCAGGTATAGTACTTGATTGTAAATTGCAGATATGGTACGAGGGTTAAAACTGTGGATATCCGAAAGAGGCTCTCGTGTTGTGTCCGTTAGCGCGATTGGCCGGCGGGGCGGCGTGCGGCGCACGGCGCGGCGGATTCCTGCAGCAGCGGCCGCCGCTCTGCGCAAACACTCCACCGATCGCGACGGCGCGGCGCAGCCAGCGCACACCATTTTTAATATAATAAATCGCACAGGGAAAGATATCCGCCCCATCACGACATCGATTGCGGCTGGAGTGCAGTGTAATCGATCAGTCGCGGGCGGAGGGCCCTTCAGGCGCAGCCGGCGCGACGGGGGCCGGCCACATTGGGCCGAAATGGGCCAAAACGCACGGAGCAACCATTCGCAACTCCGCTTCTTTCCAATATGCCTCACTTTTTCGAGGTAATGTGGGTTATAAGAATCATTTGTGAGATGGAATTCAAATAAGGAAAAAAGAAAACATTTTTCATTTAAATTCTCCGAATTAAAGTACGTGAAGAGTGATAAGAATATAGAGCATAAGAAATATATTTATTCGGGAAGCTATACAGGAAGAAATCCTGTAAAAAAATCTGGAGTCTACTGTAAATCGTTTTGTTATTTTGTTTGCAAAAGTACACAAAACTATTTTCTAATATCTCTCACCACGAACAGATATCTTCAAAAAAATTAGTTGGCAACAAGATATATTAGGTAATTGTATGGTGTTTAAAATTTTAATATCGCATGTTACACTTTAAAACTTTGTTCTTTCACGAAGCTCATTGTTGTTTGTGATTCCATAACAAGATGTATCCAGTTTTTCGTTACTAGGGCCCGGCAATAAAAGTTTCTCTCTCGAAAATTCACCGTATCCCGGTGCACGATTGCAAAACTTTCTCTTCTTACGAAGTAAGTAAAAAGCGTTTTCGGCCCACTGTGCGGGCGTTGGCGACGGAGGCGGCTACCGGCGAAATATTAAAACGATGAGTTAACGATTTAACGCGAATCTGCTGTTTGTTGAGCGGGGCAGACAATGGGGACGGTGTGCGCGCAGCGGGCGCGCGTCAAAGACGCCGTTGTGGCGGACGCTAATGGACGAGGACAAAAGGCCGGGCGGAGGCGGAGGAGCAGCAGAAGAAGGCGGAGAAGCGATGAAATCGCAGAAAAACCTCCCTCTGCGGCAGCGCGTGTTGCCGGCCCAAGCGCCACGTGACGCCGCGTCGCCTCGCGCCGCCGGAACCGATCCTGCGGTGAAGGTAGCGGCGGCGGCGGCGGTAGCGGCGGCGGGGGCGGCGGCGGGGGCGGCGGCGGGGGCGGCGGCGGGGGCGGGGGCGGTTGGGGCGGGGGCGGTTGGGGCAGTGGCGGGGGCGATTGTGGCGGCAGCGGTAGGCGGGAGGGGGAGGGGGGGCGGCGGCGCGACAGGACGGCGGGGGGGCGGAGGTGGCCGGGGGCGGCGTGGGAGACGGGGGTGGCGGGTGCGGCGGGGCGGCGGGGGCGGCGGGGGTGGCGGGTTGGGGACGGCGGGTGTGGGATCGGCAGGGCTGGGGCGGCGGGGTGTGGGCGGCGGGGGCGGAGGGAGCGGCTGGGACGGCGGAGGCGGCGGCGACGACGATGACGGCAGGGGCCGTGGGGCAGCGGGGCGGCGGAGGCGGCGGGGCAGCGGCGGAGACGACGATGCTGGTGGGGGCGGGGGGCGGCGGCGGTGGCGGTGGCGCTTCGCGCGTGATTTATTGCTCGGAGTGTTCCCCTGGCAGAGGTGCGCCTGAGCATTCCTCGCGGCGGGTGCAACTCTCCCCAACTGCCGGTGCTCGGAGGGACTAGCACATATTTTGTTGTATGGAACCTCCACTATCCCATTTGGGGCAATGCTTCGCAGTAGATTGAGAACATGCGCTAAACCTCGAAAGTTACTATATTAAATGTGCTACTCGAAGTATTTACAATTAGTAAAGTTTGGCTAGCAATAACAAGTTGAACTTAATTACAATTGAATAGAATTTCATTAATTTTTTTTAAAATAAGACCAAACGTATAAATTGTACATCTAATGATGCGGAATGATACACCGAATCATTAATTACATGATACAAATATATAATTTGTATCAGAGGTAAAAGAAAATTTTTAATGAGAACGAAATTTCTTTTCATGATGCCATAAAAATGTGTAAGTAACCTCATTGATTATGAGCTTTGCAAAGCTAATGGTATAGAGGTACCACAGAATTATCTTCAGTTTTCTGAACTCTGTGACAGAATTTATAAAATATAATTATTTCTTGATAAATCATAAATTAACGCATCTTAATTGACTTTGAACATGAGATGCCAATATCTGTCAATATGCCTGAATGGTTACAATCCTCTCCGACATGTATAACCGGTTATGCCATTGCGAAAAATATAGTATCTCTACACGTTTCTTGCTACTGGTTAAGGATTAAGAGCCGGTACTCAATAATTTTTAATTTCCAACATTTCTGTCACATCGAAAGAATTGTAGTCTTTCCAATTCTAAATGTCAGAGGTAATCAACAAGACTTATTTTTTGTCTTTTCTCCTTCTACTTCTTACTACTAGAAGTCAAAAACACCAACTTCGATTTGCCATTCTAAATGTCTTTTAGGAAGACATTGTTTTTCTGGAAATGCTTTCTGGCGATTTAACAGCATATGTTTCAGCTGTAGGAGTATGTCGTTTTCACACCGTGATATGTGTTCTGCAAAAACAATTTTATCCAAGATGCGAAAATGCTGAGGAGTTATCAGAATTCCAAGGAAATACAGGCAGATTTTAAAAGAGCCTTCACAAAACGTTGTTTGAAGTGAAAGTTACTACAAATAAACCAAAAAGAGCGTTAACCTTAATAAGAGAGATGGTTTCGTTCGTCAGGTTTCTAAAGTAAAACATGTACTCTGAGGAAGAAAAATCACTGATTTTTTCGGTTAAGTGCTATGTTCCAATGTTGATAAATACATCTTCATATTAAGAAACTAATAGGTTATTTTAAATCAATACGCATTTCCCTACGTTTAGTTTTAAATATTTTATCGATAATATATAACAATACAATTGCTCCTAAAATTAAATTTATCTCGATAATCCCATTTGAACAGTGTTTTTAAGATGAAAAATTATCTCAGATATATAATTTATAACGAAAAAGATCAGACTGTCCTTTGACATGAAATAAAGTTATGTACAAAATGCATGGCAATCACTCACGTCGTTGCGCTTAGTGCGTAGGAACAACTAAAGGAGCTCTTAAATTAAAGCTATCGAACCCTAGAAATAACATATAATATGTGTTGGATTCAGATAAACAATATGGACACGATTCACTTAAACTACAATTTATATTGAAATCGTACTAAAATGTTGACCATGATAATAACCATGAAATAGGGCTATTAACAAAGATGTTACATATTTCTAAGTCTGAACAAGCTATGAAACAATGACTATTCAATTAGATATGAAATGTTTAGTTACGTGTTACAAACAGTAATTTTGTTAGTTATTTAAGGTTATGTTATGTATATGGTCATGCCATCTTTCATGGTCCCCCTGCCTGTTCTGGTTACACGAACTACTGGAACGAACTGCGGTAACCTCTGCGAAATTTTGGTCTGTTATTCTTTCTGCTGAGGCATTAGAGCTTTATCATTTAATGAAGTACTTTATATTTCTGTACGCGAAAACGACCTTCCAAAAGTAGGATGTTCGTATTGTGTTTTAATTCAGAACAAACTTAAGTACGTTTCAACAATTTTCAAACGTTTTAACCAGTTCTTAACTGTATTTTTTAACGTTGGATTCGAAAAGTAGTGTGCTTTAAAAAGTAAATTGATTTTGTGTGTGAATATGGACATGAATTTATTGATTGCATAGAAACTTTAAAATAATTATATTTTGGTATGTTATTCGGCTATTCCTTTACAGTATTTAAAATAACCCACAACTATGCTATTATGAAATATATATTGGAATTTGCAATTCACTAACAGTGTAAACTGGGTCTTAGTTCTTAATTTCTTACAAGGTCTTAACAAGGTGTAAGTTCTTAATTTCATTCACAACTGTGAGTGAGACAAAATTTAGTGTAACTGCGAGTATCGAATACATTGGTCACTATCCCTGTTAGTGTAGAGCAGGTTATGTTCAGGGAGGTGGTGCTGAGTCGTTACATCAAGCGCCGACTTACAAGTAGGCTTAAGGGGATTTCCCCCAATAGTAGGTACCTCCTGAGCAGAGCACTGCTGTAGCCGCGACAAGCTGGTCTTCCGCAAACACGTAAATGTGAGAGGGAGGAAGGGGGTATAGGATGAGGAAGAAAATATCGCGTGCCCTCCTTTGCCCTATTGTTAGGACACGACTTCCCCAGTATGTATCGGTGAAATTACATAAATACCGATCAAAGCAGTCAGCCGCTGGAATTCTCCTCCGTACAGCGGCTGAACTCGACCTACTAGCCATCTAGATAGTGTCGAAAACCTGTTACGGACGGGACTCGAACCCTATGACATGTACTGCAGCAGTAACCTCAGGCGATGAAACATAAATAATGTAAATATTAATATTAACAAGGGCTTACAACAACAAAAATTCTGTATAAAATCTACACAAAATGTATTTCCAAAAAGTAGCTCAAAAACACAACTGCTCAAGAACAAGTAAAAACTTTTATATAACACATACAATAAATGGAATCTTACAGTAAAAACAGTTTTCACGCATTCTGCAATGATTTAGTATATAATATTTTCATTGTTCAACAGTTATTTTGATACCAAACCTTTCGAAATAGTTACTGTTTCAAAACGCAATAGGTGAATAGCAAATAAATTCATGGTACAAGGCCTCTCTTGAAACCTTCCTTGCTTTTGCATGACGTCATTTATGTCGTCGAATTTCAATGTTCAGGCAAACTCGAAACGCTTTTATTGTTTTTGAACTTTTTCAGATGTTCTGGGTATTTAAAAAAACTATAGACAGCTCTTCAATGGGTGGAGGCTGCGTAGTTTTCTTTTAATTTCTTGGCGCATAAGAAATTAGTAATATAGAGAACAATAATAATAATAATAATAATAATAATAATAATGTGTCGACTTGTAGATGTTGCTTGCCCTGTGATCAAAGTGTCGTAACAAAGGAGGCAGAGAAACGTCTTAAATACAAGTTTGAAATTCGAGATCAGCCGAATGTGGGGCGTAAAAGCACAGGTCGCACCGATAGTACTTGGAACTCTAGGAATTTGTACAGCAAAATTTGTGTAAGAACTTCACTTAACTTCCATATCATTCAAAAGGCAGGGAAGTGCAGGAAACTGCTTTATTTGGAACAGCCCACATTTTACGCAAAGTGCTGCAGAGGCACCGACAGTCCCTTAGATCTGCCTCTTAGGTAGCTGGTTGCAACCTGGAGTAGATTTTATATTCAGCCTACTCATACCATCTTTAGCCGTGATATAGAGGAATAGTAATAATAATAATAATAATATTGAAATTGATGTAAATTCTCCTGTTGATCCTGATATAATTGTATAATTGTATTGATAAATTGTATTGTATATTGTTGTAATTGTATTATAAATATATTCAAAAAAGATTAACACACAAATCCAAACAATTACCAAGCAATACAAATTTACGAATACCCTTACCATTTTATGAACCTGTCAAATGATAAAAATAAAAGCCTATTTCAGAAAATACAATTTAGACGTTGTATTTTACAATCTAAATAAAACTAAGCCATCTTTATGACAAGCAAAGGATAAACCTAGACTAGGAGATAAATCGAATGTTGTATACTCCATTCCTTGCAATGATTGTCAGCAGGTGTACATTGGGGAGACTAAGCAATATATTAGCAGACGGATATACCAGCATAAATACGACATTAACAAGACGCGTATTTGCATACATCTTTAACCAAGCATAGGACGGAACTTAAACCATTCTATTGCATTTGACAAAGTCAAAATTTTACATTATGAAAAACAAACATCAAAAAGGCTAATCGCTGAATGTTGTATATAATAATGAATGATACGATGAACACAAAAAGTGACATACGAAGCTGAACCAAATTTATAAAATGTTATGCTGCACCAACTTCCATAATTGTGTTATTTTTTTTGCCAATCCTACATGTTTGAAATGTTTATTCCTTAACATATCTAAATGTGCTACTCTCCTAAATGTGCATAATGTAAATATTTGTTTTGACAAGCCTTCAGGGTTTTGTGGATGTAACAGTATTGTAAATATTTAACTTAAAAATTGTAATTCTATTGTTTTATATTAATTTATTTAACATTGTTAACCGTTGCCATAATTGCTCTTGACAAGGCATGTACAAAGCATGCGAAACGTTGAGCCAATAATAAATGTTTTTTAAAAGAAGTTTAATTCCTGTAATCAATTTTGATTGATCCTATATGGTCAAATACATATATTTATTCGTACCATCAACACCTAAAATAATAATAATAATAATAATAATAATAATAATAAAATTAATAATGATGATGATAATAATAAAATTAATAATGATAATAATAATAATAATAATAATAATAATGAATAATAATAATAATAATAATAATATAATAATAATAATAATAATAATAATAAGATAAAATTAACAGAATCACTTACCTAATTGATATCGCAATCCCAAACACACACAACCTTCAGTCCTCTCACACAGAAAAGGTGTCCAAATACACTGATTTAGCAATAGAAATAAAAGAACAGTGGAAAATGGAGAAAGTTTACACAGTACCCATCATTGTGTCCACAACTGGTGTCATCCCAACAACTTTGCATAACAGCCTACAACAGTTGAAAATGCCAAAGACATGGTACATGGAGTTACAGAAAGTTGCCATCCTCAATACTTGCGCAATAGTCAGAAAGTTCCTCAACAATAGTATTACTTATGCCTAATACATGTAATCCTGCTTCGACATCGAAAAGGGCCGTTACTTGGCAAGAGCCCGTACGGTTACCTCAATCCTGAGATTTTATCCAGAGAGAGGAACTGTATGATAATAATAATAATAATAATAATAATAATAATAATAATAATAATAATATGTAAGGAAAAGAAATAAAGAACACAGAGTGCTGGTGAAGGCGGCCGGGAGGTGAGGCGAGCGCCAGCTGGAGGGGCGGCGTCTGCCGATGAGCGCCGCCCGGGCGCGCTGCACCCATCGCCTCCGGGGACCTCCGCAGCCCTCGCCCGCCCCTCCCCCTCCTGCGCGCTCCATTGCGCGACATCACAAGGCGCGGCGCCACGCTCACTCCCGCGGGACCCCCCTTCCCCTCCCCCCTCCCACTCCACCGCCAGCGCTAGTTATTGACAGCCAGCGCTAATGCCGTCGCCGCTGACCCGACATCACTACTCCATTCCCCACGTTATCACTAGGGGGGCGGATTTTGATGACCTAAAACATTGCTAATAATGATTAATGAAATGCTCTTAAAATGATTTTAAAATGCCCTAAAAGCAGAGAAAATAACGTAAAAATATTATCAAAACGGATTCAGATGAACAACTCTAGCTGGATACGTTACTAGTGTAATCTAGGCTTGTTCGATTCAAGTGCAGTCAGATTTTTGGTTTGCACTGGTCTTTACCAAGAAATCTCTCTTTAGATATCTAGAAATCAATCGAACAGTCAATGGCATCACATGAAGGAGTCACAGGAACCATATATTACATACAACGGCTGATATTACATTTTCTGAGCAAAGAAATCGAATACATACTCAAGAATTCTGTGGAACATATTTGTTGCACCTCATAAATATTATTTGAAGAATGTACCATTAAAATGGTATTAAAATCTATTAAATCAGTGGAAAATGCATTAAAAATGATCGAAAAGGATAAAAAATTATTTATTAGTCGAAATCGACGAAAAAATGCAAAAAAAGACATAAAAATTGGTCATTTCCTTTTGTCATAACATAAAATTAATTTCTGTAATAAATGGCATTGTTCTAAACTGAAAAGGAAAAAAATGACATTTCATTAAAATCCGCCCCCTAGTTATCACTAGAGATCGGATTTTTATGTAATTACATATGTTTTGTCTTTCTACTTACCGTTCTCAAAATTGTAATCTTGGCGAATCATAGCCCTCCTAACACAATATCGATATTTTTCGTTACATATTTTTACATATTTAGTACTATATTACATATTTTACATATTTAGCTGTTTTCACAATATATGTTCTTATTTTATCAATTTTCTTCTATTTAATTCCATATTTTTTGTGAAAAAAACGTATTTTTTTAAATATTAACATTTTTCCTACAGTTTTGGGAAAATCTGGGTGTCAAAAGCATCATTGATACCGCGTTTTGTGATCTGTAACCTTAATTTTGGAGAAACATTTGCGATCACTGTAACACTTCGATGACGATGCCACAGAGTATGTTTGCTGGTCGTAGATCTCGTCAGTTTGTGTGATGGCTTCTATGGCGATTAGTCCGGCTGCTAAACTACGGTCCTGGATTACAATAGTTGAAGCTTTTACGACTGACGAGAAAGTTGTATGATGTGAATTGAGCCGTTTTTATAAATCTAATTTCGTATTACGTAAATGTATTTTATTATTAGTGTATTTTAATATTACATTTTATATCCGATTTTACATATTTATTACATATTCTTACTATTTTCATTACATATTTATGTACATATTTTGACGTTTTATACTACATATTTTTCCGGTCTCTGGTTATCACCGACAACAGTACAATCCCTAGATCTGACAGCCCAAAGCATTTTCAGTACCATCTGAATTTCAGCAAGTTAAAATACTGACGGAAACAGAGAAGTGGATGATTCTCGAACTCACAAACTTCGCTTTCTTCGCTCCACTATAATATGGCACTCATATGCTTGCTCGCTACGACTGTTTTCGATAGATCAATAGCAATTCGCGCAACAAAACGAACAAATGATGGCAAACAAACATTCGAACTATTAATTTATAGATACTATTAGTACTCAAGTGTTTTTGTACAATAAATCCAGAGAATAAGAGCAAGTGATAACATACGGAGAGCGCACTACCATTTATTTACAGAAAAAAATGAGAAATTCGATGAAATAGAAAGCTCAAACAATTTTCTAAAAGAAAACTCATGTTTAAAATATATAGATTACAACCCCCATAGACACAACTGCACCATTAAATTACATAAAAAACTCAGCAACTCAAACCATAATTGTCTCACTAATTTCGTGCACAATCGTTGCCTTATGAGTCTAATTGTTCAACAAAGAAACCGCAGTACACAGTGCCTTAAAATAGCCTTTTCGACTCACTCACATTCGACGCAGTGATAACAACCGCCATCAAAATCCATCGTCACTACTCTCATCTCTAGAGACCGGAAAAATATGTAGTATGGAATGTCAAAATATGTACGTAAATATGTAATAAAAACAATAAGATTATGTAATAAATATGTAAACTCAAATACAATGTGGAATATTAAAATACTCTAATTATAAAACACATTTCCTATAACACAAATTACAATTATAACAAATTTTCTAAACAAATTTTAAAAATAATACAAACATTTTAAACCTCATTTGATGAGCAGAAGTTGATGCACACTGCACTATACAACGACCCGTCAGTAGTAAAAGCTTCATCTATTGTTATCCAGGACTATACAGTACTTTAGCAATCAGACCAAGGTGCATATATGTAAGGTTATATGCACCATGAACCAGACCTGAAGCAATAGAAGCCATCGTACTCACAGGCGATATCTACGACCAGCAAACAATTATTGCAGCATGCAACATTCTTGTCGCAGCATGCAACATTCTTGTTACACGTCGGCGATCGCGTAAGATTATCGGAAATTAAGGTTAAAAGTCCCGAAACGCGGCGTCAAATGATATTTTTCACACCTAGATTTCACCAATAATGTGAGGAAAATGCTGATTTATTTAAATACTTCTTTTCATACAAAATATATAATAAAACTGAAGAAAATCGATAGAATAAAAACATTTTGTGAAAGTAGCAAAATATGTAAAATATGTAATATAATACTAAATATGTAAAAATATATAACGAAAAAATTGGATATTAAGTTAGTGAGGCGATTCGTGAAGATTACAATTTTAAGAGCGGGAAGTAGAAAGAAAAAAATACGTAATTTCATAAAAATCCGGTCGCTACACATCTCCAATCGAAAGGCGAAATAAATCCATGGACCCTTCATGACGGTAGAGACGGATTTGATAGCGGGTAGATTCATTGCGGCCTGCGCCTAGGGGCGTTCTTCCGCTGCTGTTGCATGATGCTACTGGCCCGCTGCAGTCATCGCTACCCGTCTCCGCCACCCCTATTACCGAAACGTGTCACCCCGAGCTCCTGTGTGCAGTCGGTCAGCGGCTCGTGTGATCGCAGTGCGCTGGCTGGCGGGGCGATCCGCTGTGTTTGGCTTATTGACCCTCTCTCATTCGCAGAGTGCTCCCTTTGTTTCGCGCCGATTCCAGCTGTTGTTTTTGTTGGCGGCGCGCGAGCGGGGCAAGCGCTCACAATGACAGCACCCAGGCATCTGTCCAACCGCTTTTGTTGCCTTTGTCGCTTTCCTCCCGGTCTATTTCATTCCGAGAGCAGATGTCTTTCAGAGAACTAATATTAGATATTGCAGAGAAAATAACTCAGAAAGAAGTAATCTCTTGTATATCGGACAATTTGAAAACTGAGTGCTTTGGGTTCGCTATCTCTGGCGTTGTTTTCAGTAACAAATCGATAAAGCTACGTTAGCGTAGAGATTGTATTAATTCTAAACGCGAAAATTCTAAGCATCTACAATTTCATTTCGAACCAGTGTAGTGAGTAGGTAATAAACTATAATGAATTTATTTGTGACAAAATTAAAATATCTCCCTCAAAAAAATTCTTTGAAGATTAAATTAAATCTTATATATTTTAAGGATTTAAACAATGTATGTTTGAATTTTCATGACAACAACTCAGATTTAGAATGTGCATAGATCGTATGTTATGTAATTAGAAACCTACCGAACTTATTTCTGTTACAACTTTTTACCTTTTCGTCAGCCTACGTACTTACGTTGTGTACACAAAATATTTTAATGTTGCGGCAAAAAAAGGCAATTTTTCGACAGAAAAACTCACCTAGTACAGCCCTGATATCGAAAAAGCGGATAAATGTTGTTGTGAAATGTGATAACGTTCTTCCTAATACCCAGCATAATCATAATCCACGTTTTGGGTTCTTGGAATAGAAATATTAATTAATGGCAAAACGCGTGTGTGTCTACCCGTCTGTCCATCAGTGCATCAACCTGATGTCACTGCAGTCCCTCTGACCGGGAGGTCCTAGGTTCGAGTCCCGACGACGGCAGGATTTTCGACACTAGCTTGTCAGCTAGGTCGAATTCAGTCGCTGTCTGGAGGAGAATTCTAGCGGCCGGCTGCTCTGATCGGTAGTTTTCCGTGGTTTCTCCGATCAACACCAGGCGAATGTCGGAGCAGTACCCTATCAAACGGACCGCGCGCGATCTTTCCTTCCTCATCCTTGACCTATCCTCTCCCTCTTACACACACACTTACACTAACATGCACTACACTACCACACATACCGGGAGATCGGTCGGGAGCTTACAATCTTGTCCCGGCTGGGGCGGTGCCCCGCTGGTGGGAAATACTTGGTTGAAGGGAAAACCCCATTAGTCGACGGTAGGTCGGCGCCATATAGTCGACGGTAGATCTCGCCATCCAGCGGGGAAAAGATCATCGCCACCTCCCGGGTAAAACACGCACTACACTTACGGGACTAATGACCAGAGCAGTTGACGCGCCCGGAAACACGAATCAATCAATCGGTCAATATGTCCATCACTTTGTGTGTATTATCTAGATTATCTGGGACGAGCCGCGCCTCTGTCATGGTGGCTGATTTGTTGGCTAACATATCGTGACCTTCCTCAGAGCGTACTGCTGTGTTTTTCTGTATGTCCTTCTACTTGTCCATCAGTCTGACCGCTTGTCTGACTCTATCCGTCTGTCTGTTCGGGTCTATCCCATCCGTCCGTCTATTCGTCGCCGTGGTCCACGTTAGCACCTAACCAGGTCAGACGATTTTCTCGATTGATTTGAACGAACTCAAGTACCTGCGAATTTGAAATGGATGTTCTAATTTTTTAAGGTACTTTACATGAAGCCTCAACATTTTGAAAATTTTCCCCCAAAATAGCTCCAGTTTTTTATGAAACTTTATCCTTGGATAGCGTAAAGTATGCTTACAAAATAGTGTAAGTCTCATTTTTGTTGAAATCTCTGAATATTTGAAAATTACAAAGGTTAAAGTTTTTTGATGCCATACTAGAAATACTTGAAGGTAAAAAAATTTATCTCAATAAAATTTGCAACACAAAGACCGATCCTAAAATGAGATCATGTACTTCTCGAAAATATGACTTTTCACCTAATTGTGAAAAATAGGATTTTTAAAATAATTTTCTCCAAAACGGCTCTAAATTTTATTTTTAATTTTTGTCCTCGTATGTAGCAAAGGAACATTAAAAATGATGCTGGTCCCATTTTCGCGACCATTATATTTTTTATTATTACGCAAAAATAACATTTTCAATGTACAACGCTGTCGATAGAGATTTACTCCTTAAATAAAATCTAATTCTTAAAAGTCTTAGATCTTTCAATAATGTCATCCACATTTTTTGAAAAAACGAGTACTTTTTGCATAATGTATGCTTGAATTCAATGCACTTTATTTGAAGAATTCTCAAAAATGTTCCAAAGTTTTCTTAACTTTTTCCTCGGATAGAGTAAAGGACCTTTCAAAGTGGCGCATTTTTCATTGAAAGTTTCGCATTTCATTTTCATTTTCAATGAAATCTCTAAATTTTTGAATGTTGCAAAAGTTAGAACTAATGTGAGAAAATATGTAGTGTTGCTGTCCTACAATTTTTTTTAATGTAAGCAAGGGCTCCGTAGTTTAATGGTGATTACTCTCAATATAGTGAATTTCTACGTTGAATTCGTAACAATGATATTTTCATTTTTCGATGTGTTTCTTTGAAATATTTCGAATACAATCAGATGCGAAATGAAGTTTCCTGTTTAAATGTGTATATGAATATATATTAAAATTACCTGCATTCAATTGTGGAAAATCGCGAGCCCGATTTACACTCTACCTGAACGCCCAGTTTCAGCTCGGGATAACTAAATCCCGAAGTATTTTCTCATGTGAGAAGTTAGTGATGAGTTCCCTAATGACCTGCAAATAAACTACATCAAACTTTGTTATTTCGTAGAAGTTACTCCAATGAAGAGTTGCGAATAGAGTGGGAGAATTTATTACGTCTAAAACAAACAGGGAGCGGCTGTACGAGTTTACTTTCCCCCAAATGAGGAGCTACTCCAAGTGCGTTGAGAAACATCAAGGCTAAGGTGGCAACTGATGTGGCACTGGCAGCCTTGATAATTTTAGATCTCGGCTTGGACATAATTTTGAAAAGCATATCCATTTTAAAATTATCTTTATTTTAGTTACCCGATTATCTAGCGCCTGAACTGAAATTCAGGTTTTGTTCAATTTTTATGCGTATGAGGATGGAATTAAATTCATCCATTATGTTTCGGAAGCTTATAGGAGATATTTGCTAGTTGTGATACCATAAATTTGTTTTTAAAAATAATACCACTTTAATTTAATAATGAATATTTAAGACATGTATGAACCAGTTACTAAAATTAACTACATCTAAAAGACATTTGAAAAAGCTCATCAACCGTGTGTCCAAACACAATACGAGCATTAAAAAAGAAAAATAATTATTTACTTGGTTCTGTACTTGAATGCTCGTTTTCTAAATATGTATTTCATAAAGGATAGATTTGAAAATTTATTTAATAATTTCCCCGTGATCTATCTAACATAATTCTTATTTTAACCCACCATTAAAAAATTACGTAGCATTTCTTAACTGACGGTGCAATTTTAAGGCTACTTGATAATAGAATAATTTTAAATTTAATATAAACAGTATAATTTCGTTACTTGCATTTTCAATACTCTATTTATTCAACCCCCAAGATCTGTAAGGCACCTGTACATCCCACGTAGTTTATTAATAATAGTGACAAATTAAAGACTATTTTTCTGTCTTATTTATAATTCAGTTGAGACAAATATTGAGCTTGAGGGTTGGAGAACTCGCCTATATAAGCACCCTTTCTATTTTCTTTTTTGTTGAATGTCGAAGATTGCATGGTGCCGGTGTTTATCTACCTACTTATTGCATTGTTATTTCAGTAACAGTTTCAAAATAGTAGAGATTATTTTTTACATCATTTTCTGATTTTAAATGTTGCAATAGTGACGATATTAGTATGAATCAGTTCAATTTCCTTAGTCTGCAATTATTTGGGAAATAAATTGCTGCGGCAATACAAGGTGCCTATGGGCATTGCGGGAAACCTGTTGAAGGTTTAGCTTACAGACAGGCGTTAGCAGTTTTGCTCCTAGGGAAATAGTAACATTGATCGAAGTAAAGATTGCAATTGGTAACGTAGAAATGACTATTTTGATATTTGAGGGGCGCCCGGACTGATGATAAAATAGGTGGCAATGTTCAAATATGAACTTCTTTAATGAGAATGAATTTTGATGATATCTGTTGAGTCTGAGGTAAAAAAAGTTAGAAATATTATCTGAAAAATAAAAGATTTATTTTGTAATAAGATATTTACCTCTTACAAATTGATTATGAAACAGAACCTACTACACTTCTTTTTCTGCAAATTTAAAATATGTTATTACGATAATTCAAAACTATCATGGAGAAAAAAATTTAACAAGTTTTATTCATCTTAGAAATTGGAGGGTAAAATGTATGTTTTCGGGGAAAAAATTGTGCTTTAACTACAACTCATTTTGCAACAATTCGTAGTTAAGACAATTCCAAGAGTTACATATATTCAATAAATTTATGAACAATGAAAGTTACAGAACTCAACTTATGCCACATAGAAGTTACAACAAATTCTTCGAAGGATATTCAAAGAAAAATACATTTATCCGGTCTGGAAGTAACCATCGGGCATTGAATCCGCAGGAATGTCAGCCACCTAATAAGCTTACGCCGCTGCATCCCAGCGTTCCACCCCTCCTTCCTAGCCCCGTCCTTACTCGCGATGCTTTTGATTCAAAGCGACCCCTTCTCCTCCCTCCCGAACCCCAACGTTCTGTCTTTTCCTGGGGCGGCTCTACCTTTTCGCAGCGCACACAACGCTCCCCCACTCCCCCCTGGTCGGGAAAAGAATGACATAAAACAAGAGCGCGCGCCGGGGGACTTCCCCTCTCGATCGCAAGGAGCGGCCGCCAGGAGCGCAGGCGAGCGGGGCCGCCACGGGGGAATCCCCGAATAAACACCAGAAGAAATTGACCGTGTTTCCGGCGGCTGCGCATAATATCCAAATAGACCCCGGCGACGGTCACCGCCCCCGAGCCTTTGTGACGGCAGCCCCCGGGCGTGGGACGCCCGCCCTCATACGCCGCCGCCGCCGCCGCCGCGCCGTCTGGGCGCCCGGCCCGCGCGCCGCCTCAGAGGCACCGCCGCGGCGGCGGCGCCGAGGGGCGCAGCACCGCTTGTGTTTGACTTTGTTATTCATCTCCGCTCCCCAGCGCCGATTCCGCGCTCCACTAAAGGCCTCCGAGACTATTTGCCCGCTAACTCTTGGACCGTAGACACAGTGCAACCTTTGCGACTAGACGATCCGAACCAGCTGAGGAATTTATTGATTGATTAGTCAACCGCTAAGGTCATTAGTTCCATTACTGGGTGTTTTATCGTGGGAGGTGGTGGGGATCTTCCCCTGCTGGAAGGTGAGATCCGGCACCGACCTACTGTCGGCTTGAGGGATTTTCCTTGACAAGGTATCGCTCACCAGTTGTTCCAGAGGGTCACCTGCGAAGTCAGGACGAACTCTAAGCTCCCGACTGGTATGGTAGTGTAGTGCATGTAAGTGTGAGTGAGGATAGGATAGGGAAACGGAAGGAAAAGATCGAGCGCAGTCCGGGGCCCGTTTGTGAAGGTACTGCTTCGACATTCGATGCCGTTCTGATGCCGATCGGAGAAACCACAGAGAACTGAAAATCAGAACAGCCGATAGAATTCTCCTCCAGACAGCATCTGAACTCGACCCAGCTATCTCGACAGTCTCAAAAATCCTGCCACCGTCAGGACTGGAACCCTACGACCTCCTGGTCACGGCAATCTACTGACATCAATTGTTGTCCTGAGCCTGTTAAGCCAGTGAGCTGATGAAAATATATATTATATGATCGAATTCTTTACTGATGTATTGTATAATTCAGAGCTTAAATATATTGTTTTGACGTGAGTGAACTTTCATAGGGATGTTCACATAGTTTCCAAGGACATTTCAACGAATGCGGCTACGTGTGGTTAGGTGATGGAAAGGATAATTGAATCAGAAAAATGACACATTAAACAACTGGTGTGAGTACATCTAATGATAAGCACAACTCAATAAATGTGAATTACATGCAAGGAAGATGTTGTTTTATTTATCCAATATCACGCGGCACCGAGTTCAGAGGCACCACGTAGCTCCATAGCTAAAAGTAGCTCATCACAAACATGCGTTTACCGAAATCATTTTGTGTCTCTTTTTATCCCATCGTACACGGTTGGCAATGCAAGTATGGTATCTCTAACCCCATTTCGGTCAGTTTTGCATAGTAAAGAAAGAACATCGCCATTAAACTAAAATTTCATTTTCATTCTCGTTGAACTTCATTGTATATTACCATGAAGCGATGAGGTAATAGAAAAAATGGAAGTACTTAATTTGCGAATTAACAAGACGTTTATTGCAAAAACTGATGCCCGTTAGAGCGGTCACATATTCACTTAGCGCTCTCCATTGAGAGCAGCAGCGAAGGAGCCGTGTAGGGTTGCATAACCATCAGACGCTGAAATGTGTCTCCCTGTGGTTTCACAGGATAGCATTGTAATTTTGATAGTAGATAAAAAAATATCTTAGTCACACTTCTACCTCTACTCAAGGTTTTCAGTGTTTTTTTACACGTGTTTATAATGTAACTAACTGATTATCCGGCGTTATTCATGTAATTAGTGCTCACGTGCGTGAGCAAAATTGTGCGTGAGCGGAACTTCCATACGAGCTAAAGTACTTGTAATGACGACCTGCTACCAATATAATCTTTGCGCCCTAGTGCGGACATTCTTTACAAGTCTGCTAGTCTTCAGGGTTTCGACGCGTCACGTTCTACGAGCATTTATGGAGAATGAATGTGCTTCTCTTTCACAGGAGCTGGTGCACTTAAGGTGAATAAATATTCTTTCTTCTAATTATTTTCATGCATGTGTATATTGTACGAATCAATATCCCACACATATCCGCGATCCATATCCAATCCAAATAAAACTACTGAGCTATTTTAGTGTTCTGGTTAGTGTTTGTTGTTGTTGTTGTTGTTATTATTATTATTATTATTATTATTATTATTATTATTATTATTATTATTATTATTATTATTAAAGGTGTATATATAATACCTCATTATAAAGTCAATGTGAATAAATTCTACGTTTTCTTCTCGAAATGAAAAGAATTGAACAAAGCCATTTTTTAAAAATGTGCACTAAAAATTGTTTCAACCTGTTGCTGATACGGCTTTTAACAATTTTAGACCGAATTTCTTTTTGCCATATATCTTGCAGGTACACGGAATATGTAAATGAAGTGCAAAACTGCAAAGTATTCCACCCCTTGAGTGCGACCTTCGCTGTTGGACAAAAATCGCCACTACTCTCGAACGCGTTCCTTTCACTTCGATACTTTCATTAATTAAAGCCGGCGACGGCGGCGCGGTGAACGAGGACTTGGAGGCCAAGTTCTGTTCACGAGAGTCGAGCGGACTCGAGTGTTCGTGTAAGCTTCAGAGAACCAGTGTGCGTGCGCACGTTTGTCTGTGTGCGTGTGTAGGTGAGTGTGGCGAGCTAGCACAGACAGCTCTTAAGGAACTACTAAAGTGAAAACGGTAGTCGTGAACGAGCTACTTCGTTGTCCGGCCGGGTGGCGTGAGATACAAAACTAGTACTTGGCCGACACCTCTGAATGATTGTCGATTCGTCGGGAAATTTACGGGGGTGAAAGGAGGTGGTGTTCCCAATGACGCATCTGCCCTCTTGCGATCTACGAGGGCTAAAGATTCTCTTCGCGGTCTTAAAGTCAAGAGAAATAAATTAATTTATACGTTCTGTATCTGGAAGAATAAAGGAAATGAACCGAAGTGAAAATATTGACGAAAACAAGAGCATGCATGAAAAGAAAGAGAAAATTCAAACGTGTTTAATAAGTTCTCATCTGTACAATATTGAAGTCTATTGAAGTTTGATCCAACACTCGATTAATGATTCATTTCTCTTTCTATATAATATTATCAGAAATTAAGTATCAATACATAATTCAAAAAACGTACTATTATGTTTTGAGTATCACTTTTTAAGTTACCTTTTAGAATAATAATTTTCATAATCTCATACATTTTCGTAAGTACTAATGAAAAAGGTTCAACCGATTTTTCAAAATAAACAATTTGAATATCTGAAACACATTTGTTTGCAATAATAACATTACTGTGATTAGGTAATTGATTTTGCAGTTTTACAGAAGCTCATATAATTATTTCTAATTTACTTTTGAGCTAGAAGATTGATTAATAAGTGGTTTCGGACGCCTCAACTGCTAAGGACATTATTCTCGCAAGCGTAGTGCATGTTTTTTTCTTGGGATGTTTCGGTAATCCCCGTTGGATGAAGAGATTCAGCGTCGACCTACACTTCGGCTTGCGACGTCGTCCTCATCCAGGTATCTCCCACTGCGGGGCACCGCCCCAGCCGGGACAAGCTCTAAGCTCCCGTCATATGTGGTAGTGAAGTGCATGTGAAAGTGTGTGTAAGGGGTGAGATCAGGGGAGGGCTCTTGCGCATCGTATCAGACTTCAGTCAATGAAGCTTCATACACCATTTTGCGTCACAATATTGGTAGGAATTTTAAATGCAGCCAGACGCCAAAATTATCATTCGTTACAAGACATTGAAACAGATTAATGAAGCATTTCTTTTAAATATTGTCATCTTGTACATCTTGATCGGATTATTTTGGTTGGTCTCCGTTGAAAAATGTCACTTTGTACCATTTTCAAAAATGTTTCTCAACACCTCTCGCTCTCCATGCAACATGGCGGCCAGCGTCCGGTCAGATTTTTAAAACGAAGTGCCCGCACTGTGGTCACGTGGTTCGTGACGCACACTTGTGGTGAGCAAAAATCGCTGCGCCGGAGGAACACACCTGCTTTTCACCACGGGTGAGATCAGGCAAGGAAGAGGATGAAAAGATGGCGAGCGGTCCTTGGCAAGTTTGATTGGAAACTATTCAGGCATTCGCCTGGTATTAATCGGAGAAACCACAGAAACTGCCGATCTGAGCAGACGAGCACAAGAGTTCTCCAGTAGTGAATTCATCCTAGTTCTCTAGCTAGTGTAGAAAATTCTGCAACCATTGGGACTCTAAACCTAGGACCTCCCGCTCGGAGGCACCAGCCCCCACCATTGATACCATGAGCCACCTACGACGTTTTCAGCTAAAAAAGAAAATACTTTAATTAATGAATAATTACTTTCTAATGCGTACGAAATAGTTATTATTTAAATAATAAGTCTCTGCGAGTGAAATGAATGTAAGTCTACATTGCAGCCTCTTTGCCAAGTATATATTGTATACGTTCATAAGAACTTCTTTCGATATTGGGTTTATTCACCTTAACTGCAATAACATGAAACTGTTCAGTCACAAACGAATTTAGTGTATAAATATTTTAAAAGTTGTATTTTTCATTACTATTATTATTAATTTAAGCGTATTTAACTATTAATGATGTGCAAGATGGCTCTTTTTTTGGTTTATCATCGACAAGTTACATCATACATAGAACATAATTCATGTTTTTTTTAAAACTTTGTTTTGGTCAACAAGAGATTTGTATTACTTCAAAGACCGCCTTCCTCGGCCAAAGAGGAATACAACCTGTGAATACGTAATTTTGATTCTATGCATGAAACAAATACTTGGCTAGTCGGGTTTCATGAATCTTGTTTACCATTTTCATGAAGGCAAGACCATTCGTTTTTACATACTGTGCACACACAACATTCACTCTATTGAACTCTCTATGGCGTTTCAGGCGTAAGAAAAACCTAGCGGAGCGTTTTGTTTAGATGAATAACTACAAATGTTCAATACGATGCGCGTTTGCATGCGCACGCGGGAGGGAAATCTCGAGCGCTCGCCCCATTCATCTCTATCTGCGAGCGCAAAACGCTCACGTAGCGCTCCCCGGCCCTATTCTACTTTTTGTGTGCAACAAGCGAACATAACTCTTGAGGAGCAGGGGCGCAGCGATAACTCAGAGACCGCGACTGCCCAAGGCAGCGTCGGAGGGCGCTCGTGCAGTGGTGGTGTTGGTGGTGGTGGTGGTGGTGGTGGAAATAATTATGCTAGGCTGGCGGGGTGGAGGACAGCGGTAGGGATCTCAGTGCTGGCAAACATGCGGAACAGTGACAGATGTGCTGGGCTCGCAATTGCTGGTTTGCTGGTACTGGTGGTGGTGGTGGTCGTGGTGGTGGTGGTAGTAGTGGTGGTGGTAGTGGTGGTGGCGGTGGTGGTGGTGGTGGTGGTGGTGGTGGTGGTGGATGATGGAAGGTAATGTAGTTGACACAGTTGGGAGGTACAAAGAGAGACAATCATTGTAAGTGCAGTGTCGAAATTGATAGAGATGGGTAGAGTTCGAAAGTTCAGGCATTTAATTTACCTAAAATAAACAAGCAAAAAGTTCAGTGGTGGCCCGAACACTAATTGATGTTGCAGAAATATTGATCGGCGATTCCGATCAGTGGTATCGTAAGGTCGTTAGTGTGGCGTCATACGGGTGTAATCAAAACACAGACGAGTGGGTTGTAATAACAGTGAGTTTATTCATACACTAGACCGTAGTCAAAAATAACAAATTTTACTGCTTACAATTAACTGACTAAATAGATTCCCCTACTACGATAGATTTTAATCGAACGGCTACCACACCGCTCTACATCTGAGACCTAATGTCTCGCTCGTCACGACAATGAATTGCTAGCCCTTGCCCACGTGCGCCACTCGCACAAACTTACGCATAACTGCCCGTTGACGCTGCTGAAAACAAGAAAGGAGGCCTTGCTCTCGCCCGTTATATTGGTTTTTTCGCCGCCCCCATTGCCTCCGTGCCGTATCCACGCTAGGCAGAAATTCCAAATGCGTCATCTTATGCGCCTTTTTCAACTTCCTGCTCTACGCAGGTAGGCATCGTTTGAGCGCGCCACGACGCTACATTAGTATCGTATGAGCAGTGAAAGTTTCTTATGGCGGAACGTGGCGGTGATCTTCCCCCCATCGAATGGCCAGATCCAGCACCGATCCTCAGGTCGACTTGCGAAGTTTTCCCCAACCAGATATCTTCCACCAGCGAGGGACCGCCCCAGCAGGGACAATCTCTAAGCTCCCGACCAGTGTGTAGTGTAGTGCATACAAGTGTGTATAAGAGGTTGAGAATAAGACAAGGAGAAGGAAGAAAAGATTTCGCGCGTCCTGTGGCCCGTTTGCTAGAGTACTGCTCTCGCAATCGCTTGGGGTTGATCGGAGAAACTAAAGAAAACTACCGATCAGAGCAGTCCACAGCTAGAATTCTCTTCCAGACCTTGTCTGGATTCTACCTAGCAATGAAGCCAGTGTCAAAAAACCTCTCACCGTCGTCGGTACTTGAACTCTAGGCCATCCTAGTCAGAGGAACTACAATGACAACAACTGATGCTCTGAACCATCTAAGCCGATTCTGCTGTATGAATTATTACGAATGAAAATAGTAAATATCAGTTGAGCCCCTTAAATACACTATATCGGAGATGCATGCTCTAAAAAATCACTAGCATTCAAATTGCTATCGTTTGTTTTTCAATTTTCTAGTTTGTTTAATGAATAACATTGGTTCAAGGGAAGACATGTTAGCGAGTTTGAAGAGTACGCATGGGGAAACTTTGTTTTCCAAATCACTAGCCCTATTGCAGGTTTTGCACACAGTCTCACTTAGGTTGCCTGAAGCGTAATAAACATCGAACTGAATTAACAAATCAATCTTTCTCAAATAGGAAAGATATGAATGGGACCCCACATACATTTATAAATTAAGAAAAACTCTCATCCCTAGCACAGTCTTTCGTCATAAATGAAACTCTACAGTTCGTGTTAGAAAATAATTATTGTGAATTCTGATAGTTGATTTATTGGGAATGCGATTGTTTTTGATATTTGATATTTATTTGGTCAAAAATCAGTAAAAAACTGTATATGACGCATGGGGAGGATATTGTCTGCGCACATTTTATTGAGGTTCAGAGTTTAAAAAAAATATTATTTTGAATGTAGAAAAAATGGATTATATTTCGTGGTCAGATGCGTCAGGGAAACTAGAAGTGTAGGAATAAAAATCAGCAAAAGAGGATAATTAAAAGACAGCTGATGAATGAAGTACAGAAAACTCAATAGGATTGTAATATAAATTACGATTGCAATATGAAATAGGACATTTACTACATTGTAATAACTTTGCATAAAAATATTCGACAAAAATTATTAAATAAAAATTTGTAAGGCTCTGTCTTTAAAACTAGGACTAAGAATCAAAAATGTGTGAATATTATGATTACGAAATTAGGAACGTTTTAATAATACATTTCCTTCTCGCAAAATAAATGTAACTATTTACTCGTGCTAACAACACTATTAGTGCCAAAAAACCTGACAATGTCTTTACAATAAAGAAATTACACAAACATGGGTTACTGGCATTATGGTGTCATCTAATCATAGTATTACATAGTATGATCTATCATAATATTACAAAAAAGAAGAAAATATTACAATATGTAAAAATAAATGTAACGTAATCATCAATAAAATATAAGTTACTGGTTATTTTGGCAACAATTAGATAAAAAAAACAACAAATGAACGTCGACAAATATACCGTAGTAATTCCTATAAGATTTTTTCTTGAACTCCCTCAACCATACTATTCCTATAATCACTTATTTATTCTAATTATTGTTAATATGGATGCTCGGAAAGCATTTTGTCAGCAGGGACATATTATTTTGTTTATTATGAAATAATAACAGACGATATACTCAGGCAATAATATTGCGTGGCCTATAGTCGATGTTATGAAGCAAGCGACCTCACACAATATTCTTTCCTCTGAGATGCACTGTCCAAATGAACCTTTTAGGTAAGCAACGGGATTTTTGGGTATGTATTTAGTCAATATGAAATTTCCTTCCTGATTAGTCCCTTCAATTTTAAGTTATAATTTTTGATCATTTGATGTGATACGCCGAACTTGTTAGATCTGTTTACATTTAATTCCAAAAAAATAATGTAAAGTGTTTGTTGCCTCAATGAAATGAAACTTCGATGGAAATGGAATATAGATAAAGTACACTATAGGGGGACAAGTTTGAAATCTCCCTCTGGAAGGGGCCTAGTTTCGCGGACTTCTCCCACCGCTGCTACTGTGCTAGATTAGCTGAACCTACTGCGCGCACGCGATTCGTCGCCCTCCCCCAGCAAGGAGGAGCTATCAGTCATCAATGTCACTGCAGCCTTCGCTGTGTGACGTCATTGTCGTCCTCAGAGGAACTGCCTCGCAAAGAAACGATAATTTTGTCCACTTTGGCTTTCGTCGTCATGTTTGTTTTCATATATCTTCTTCTATATTTTAATGTGTTCACAACACTTCTTCCATTGATTTGGGCAATATTCAGAAAATAATATTCAGCATACATTTTCTTTAACTCATAGACGAGTACCGATGCCTTTCTTTCGTAACATGATTCTTAATGGAACTCCAAACTAATTCGATGGAATGGAGATCGGGATGGTAAGGAGGGAGCTTGATGTTCAGATTATATTACCTTCAAACGGTTGTCCCAGTGTTAGAAACAAATACACACAATATTACGCCTGTGAACTTCACTTGAAATTAGGTCTACGCTAAGACACGCTACGCTGCACAGCACTCGAAGACGAAAGGGACAGGACTGAGGACCAGGGGCGATGCTTCATATACATATGTTTCTTTTACTGAATTTTAATATATTAAGAGTCAGCGTTTGTGCACAGACAGCTGAAACTGTTTTGATTTGGATGGCTGACCACTTTTACTGCTGCACGTTGGGCCCACGAACAAAGCAGACTGTCTATGCGTTCAGACCCCCTCCCCTCGACCGGCCACGCCGCCTGGCGCGCAGAGCGAGTGAGAGAGCGATATTTTCAGGGGAAGTGATCGGTTGATGGTGGAAGTCACCCCCTCCTCGCGCATGCGCACTCGAAGGGAGCTTTCTGAGTTGTTGGCCTATAACCATTAACACACTTTGTTTTGCGATGGTTGGATACTCACGTTGACTGTCATTTACAATTCGTGAGGTAAAACATTTTCTCCTCCATGATAATAGAGGGGAGAATTTAATGTAGAGAAAAGCGTTTGATTACTGCATTGGATTGGCCGTTCACTAGCCAATCAGCTAACCGCTAACTAGCTAACCGTTAACAAGCCGATGACTAGCCAACGGCTAGTCAATCACGCTTCTTGTCTCCGATAGGCTTCGATTTACAAGATATCAAATTTTTCTCCTTTTTACACAGCAACTTGTTCTCATGACGCCAAACTGTGCTCGTAGTCATCTTATTTTTTTAACACTCATACCTTGAAAAACTAACTGAGCAATAAGATAAGTTAAAAAACTTGTATATTGGGAGTTTGTAGAAACTACGACGTCGTACAAAACTTTAAAGTGCTGTGTGGGGTAAGCCAGGTTATTTATATTTGACCTAATAAATAAAGATAAATGATAATTACGATGACGATGAAAATGATTGATTAATTGATTGTTAGTGATTCCGAGCGCGTAAATTGCTATGGCCATTAGTACCTTACGTGTAGTGTATGTTTTTTTTCCTCGGGAGGTGGGGTGATCTTCCTCCGCTGGATGGCGAGATCCGGCGGCGACCTACCATCGGCTAGCGGGTATCTCCCACCAGCGGGGCACCGCCCCAGCTGGGACAAGCTCTTAGCTCACGACTACTCTTCCGGCATGTGTTAGTGTAGAACATGTTTGTGTAAGAGCGCGTGAGGAAGGAGTGAGGGTACGACAAGGAAGGGGAAGAAACGATCGCGCGAGCACCGTGGCCCGCTGGTAGAGCACTGCTCCGGCATTCGTCTGGTGTTGTTCGAAGAAAATACGGAAAACTACCGGTGAGAGCATCCGACCGGTAGAATTCTCCTCCAGACAGCGACTGAATTCGACCTAGCTGACAAGCTAATGTCGAACATCCTGCCACCGTCAGGATTCAAACCCAGGACCTCCCGGTCAGAGACAGTGCAGTGACATCAGTTGATGCCCTGAGCCACCTCTCCGGCACGATGAAAGACGTATTGAATTTATGGATTAAATAATGGAGGTAATGAATAATTCCAACAACGCCCCAAGCATTCTCACAAAGCGTGAATGCAACTCACGAGACAAGTCACATTTTCGCTACACAGCTCCTCGTTCCCATCTAGCACGGGCTCCTCCGAAGGCACCGCTTACAGCACAGTCCGCAACCCCGGAGCCAATGGACACAACCAGACTGTAAGGGAGACGCACTACTTTCACCGCAGACCTAACCTACCTCACGACGCCAGACTCCCACGCCTCCCGCCGCCCCGCCCCGCCCCGCCCGTACTGCTCCGCTCCGCTCCCATGCTAATGTGCCAGATTAGGATCGCGTCCAGTCGCTGCGCGCCGATGCTCAAGAAGGCAATTTAGTTGTTTGAGAGAGGTAATTAGTTGTGTAAATCATTGATTAAAAGGGAGAGCGCGCTCCTCTCCGCTGGGTGGGGAGGGTTGGGGGGAGAAGGGTGCGCCGGGAGGCGACGCATTCGATTTTCATGGCAAACAGCTTCATTCGGGCGGCGATGCGCGGGGGATAAGAGCTATTGCTTGTAGTTCCTTGTAGGGATATCGCGAAACATACGCGCTGCGCCGCGCATGCGTAATAGACGCGAGCCTCGCCGGCGGTGAAGCGTAAGAAGAGCCCGGTGGACGCGAGCCGGCGAGAGGGGTTGAGGTGGATGGGGAACGCGCAGAAAGTTGTGGTGGAGATGGTTGAGGCAGTGGTGGCAGGGGCTAGAATAGAATTGGCGAGAACTACAGACCAACTACAACGGAGGCTGCATTAAACGACGTTACATGGATTTTCTTTCCTTAGGATGTGAGACTACTCGTGGCTGTTCCTGAAAAAATCGGTTTATTTTAAAATATAACTCGGTTCTCTTTATTGTCTTCAATGTTACAACTGATTGTTTGAAATGAAGGTGTTTGAAAAAGAAGGACGTTTACTAAAGAGTCTACCTACAGTAGTTTTTCGAAATTTTCTTATTTTTTCTCTTAAAGTAATGAACCCTTAAAATAGTGCATGTGTCATTTTCGTTGTAGTCTCTGAATTTTGAATGTTGGAAAAGTTAGAACTAGTGAGAGAAAATATGTAGTGTAGCAGTTCTATCTACAACGGGCAAAAGTGGAATAACTAATGGCTGCCAACATGGAAGTATTTTGAAGTAGAATTTTACATTTCTAGAAAGTTTTAATTCTATAAATACTTGGCATAATTAATTCTGGTGTCTATCGCAATTAACCACAGACATTATTTAAATGCAGAAAGTATGTTTCATATATCTGGAAACTGATTAGTTGCTAAAATCAAGTCAATAATCTTAATCTATAATGTAATTTGAATCTAAGAATTTCGTGAAAGACACATGGCGAGCAGTGAATAACGCATTCGAGTTTCATTTGTGATCTGTTGATAGAAAAAATATTACCCTCCTTGATGTGTTGTAAGCCTTATGCGGTATCTCAGAAGTAGGTTAAGAAGTACATAAGTAATAATGTCATGCCCTTCATCAGATTTAACAGCACATTGAGATCACACATGCAATCGCTACATTTTGTGCAAGAATACGAGGAGTAACCACTCGTAACTGTTAATGAAGAAAATCTAACCGATCTCAGACTGTAATGCCATCAAGAAGACCTCATTTCATACATTGTAAATTAACGTTCTAATGCCACCAAGTGGATATTTGGCCACCAATGGACAATTTGCACTTTTCACGTAAGAAGATAATCAAAGCATTACCAGCAGCGTGAATGATAATCTTCTGTACATGCAGTTTCAACAAAACGTAATAATAATTTAATGTCTCAGAACGAAGTCACAATCTCAACCCCTTACATGCAGATTCTAGATTAAAATCTTTTTAAAAATACACCAAAGCAACACATTATTACAGACATTGTAACTTTCACAAAATTTTCCAAGATGTTACAATATTGCAGAACATAATAATAAAGCTTTGATTCTAGTTGCTTATGCAGTGAACTTTAAGAAAACATATCAACATATAGAATACGGTACTTAAGTACGATAAACTGCGACCCGTATGCTCGGATATTTTGTGGGGTTAAAGTGAAAGGAATTTTGGTCATGCTATTAAAGATGAAACTGCTCTAAGATGGCCAATATAGTGGCATTTACAAGAAAAATTGGTTATAAGTATTATGACCCATGTGTAACTCGTCATTATAATTCCACCTTTTATACTCTTGAATCTCTTATCTACATTTTTGCAATTATCTAGAATAATTTAAAAAATAAGATTCATTTAATTGTACGTGTACGCGCCGGACAATTAAACTGCGCGCGCCAGAATTTCGGACAGCCGCTAAAACGGCGCAGCATTTACTCTGCGCCTGGCTGCCCAACGAAGCAAATCACCCGGATGGCTCTTCATTGGTCATCCGTGCCTTTATAAACTCCCAGAGAGGAGCAATGAGGTTATTTTGCAGTGCGAGCGTTAGAAGTAAGTGGAAGATAGTCATTCGTTTACGGTGCACCCCCTGACAGTGTTTTTGGTTCCTCCCCTCTCGGCTATGAAACGGTTACCACGCTAGTGCCCCTGACGACGTCCAGGCTGTTTTCTCCATGGCTTCCCCCGTGGACTACGGACTTTGATCCAGCAAGGCTGAGGAACGGAACGTTGGCGGCCGCCGAACGCTCCCACGAGCCAGGGCACTGTTCTCCACGACCACGGACATCTCTTGTACGCCCCACTTCGCCCTCGCCACCGACAGGACCACTGTATTTTCATTATGTTGTGTGTTCAAAAAATGTCTGTCGGTCATCTACTTAGGCTCATTTGTTCTAATACGCAACTATTTGCATATCACTTGCTGCGATAGGATGTCCTGTTCCGCGCACAGGAGGGCCTACGTTTAAGTCTTGATAATGATAGGAATCTCGGCGTCGGCTGAACACCTGGTTTGAGGTATACCACTGGGTGGGTAAGATTTCTAGCGACCGACTGTTCCGATCTGTGGTTTTCGTGGTTTACTCCAATCAAATACACCCGGATGCCGGAGTAGAACACTAGAAAAACGGGCACGGACCACGCGCGATTCCTCTTCCTCCTTTCCGACCTTATCCACAACTATACGCCCAAGCAACGCACCCATTCCCCATTCCCAATAATTCAAGAAAATCCCCGACAAGCTCAGGAAATGAGAGAAACATCGACCAGCTGCAAGTCCCCGAGAAATTAAGACCTATGTCACACGAGCGTTGGGCTGACATGCGGTTGACGCGCGTTAAGTAACGAGCGCTGAAGATTAACTCTGTATCTTATGCGGAACGGCCAAATCGCTCGTGTGCCGTTTTGCGTAATATAACGAAAACTAAACAATAGTAGTTAAGGCTAGTAACGGTTTGTAATTATTTTCTGTGTGCATGTTTTTCTCATTATAAAAATGACATCTCATGAAGTAAACATGGGAATAAATAAAAGAAATCGTCTATCTGCCATAAACTAAATTGATGTGATGCTATCTACTGCGCAAATGAGCAACATTTCAACTCGTGAATAGCTGACAAATAATGATACAGCACAATGTGAAAATACGCACATGTCAGTGGGAGAGCAATCAAAAACGTTTCTTGCAAGACCGGCGCAACATTTACTCCAGTCCCACACATGTTTACATATTGCGTGCAATGCCGTTCGTTGGAGGCACATTCCACGCGCAGGACACGTGCTCACAACAAAGCAGCACCTCTCTTTTAGACGAAGTGGTCTTCTGGGCTTACGAGACGCGGCGTCTCGCGGCGTTTGCATGGTGCGGAGGTGGATCGAGGAGGCGGGCGTAGGGCGGAGTGGAAGGGGTCGGGGGGTGGGGGGGGGGCGAGGGCGCTGTGGCCTGCGAACAATGCGGCAGCAAGAGGCACGCGGAAGCGCGAGCCGCAACTGTGTACATTCTTGCGGCGCGGCCGAATATACGCAGCGCGTGAATAGAGCGCCTGTGCGGCACGGGGCGAGCGCAAACAGCGCGCGGCGGCGGCGGCGGCGGCGGCGGCGGCGGCGGCGGCGACGGATGACCGCGGCGGTGCGGCGCGGGGGACAGTCTCGGCCCAAATGCTACTGCGTTCGTAGCGAACGATGGCAGGTCACTGAACTGTGGGTCTTTTCACGTTGTTTTTTTCCTTTCGAAATACAGTCGACTCTGGTTATAGTGAATTCGGATAGTGAACCCTCTGTCATAGTGAACTTAAGTCACTGGTCCAGTTTCACTTACATTGTAAATAAGCATAAGAAGATTCGGTTATAGTGAACCTATACCTGACCAGTTAAGAATTATTTATTCCAAATTTGCAAATTTTCAATGTTTCAAAACATTATGAATGTGTTATTTTTTATATTTTTCCATTAGGGAGATGTGGTCTTTTAGAAGTAATCGGTAAGAAACTGCTTTTCAATCCGAAACTAAGATCATCGTCTTTTCCTAGTCTCAAGCAATAGGTACAAAATGGGAAAATTTACGAAACGCATAAAAACATTTGATATTTTACCTCATTTATTACGTGAATATTGCAGAAGATGCAGCTTTCGGAAACATTTTCTATTTTTATTACTTATTTTCTGATTTCAGACAAACGTATACATGAACTCTACTATGGCTAATGTTATATGGTACTATCCAATGAAAAAATATGCCATTATTTTATTGTTGTCCGTCAATTGAAATTCTTAGAAATTCATTACAATATTTTTTAGGAAGAAATTTAATTTTTTATACAAAAATATATATTTCGTGGGAATTGACCGATGTATTAGTTCTGATGGTAAAATTTACGAGTAGTATTATCATTTACGATCTATTCAAACTCTTTAATGGAATCATAAACTTTGAAATAATACTGCTCACTTTAAACCAATTTCTAATACTACAATTAGAAAATCATTTATACAACTAAATTATTTACAGAGAAAATAACTATTCATCCAAATATTCTAATTCGTGTGCCCTCCCGTGCCAAGCAACAACAATATGATTTCTGTTGAAATATTATTCATATTGACATTCATTTCTCTGACACATTTCTGCTATAAAATTTGGTTAATATAAAACAAAAACGTAATATTAAAAACAGCTAAATTAAAATTATTAGAACAAAATTGACTGAATGAAATTATTTACCATTTTTTAACAACAAATAATACGTCTTTTTAAAATACACTGAATAATTCTATATTCTACGACAAGTAGGCGCATGTAGTTGTACCGCTGAGAAATGGAGAAACAACTGCCTGCCCCTTAAAGCGAGACACGGGTCGTACGAGCGCGGCGTCGGCTGCTAAAACGCGCATGTGGAGCGCGTGAACGCGTCGCCTTGTCGCATTCCGGCCGTCACCGATCGCTGCCCGCCCCGCCCCGCCCCGCCCCGCCCCGCCCCGCCCCGCCCCGCCCCGCCCACTCCGTACAAACGCGCGCGCGCGGGGGAAACAATATCGCAGCGGGAGCGCCAATTAAAAGCCCGCGCTTACACATCCGCGGAATGCGCTCTCTTCTGGGCAGAGAGAGAGCAGAGCGCGCGCGGGGGAAAAGGCGTCTCGGCGCGGAGGCGGCGGCGGGCGGCGCGGCGCCTTATATTGCGGGCACAATAATATCTCCATTACAACGTCGAACGGACGCTGCGGCAATTAAGGCTCGCCCGGCCGCAATTACGCGTATCGTTGCGGTGGATCTCGCCGCCGCCGCTGCCGCCGCCGCCGTAGCCGCCTCTATCGGACCGAACGGGGCGACCAGCCACCGAGGCCGTCGCCTCCGCAGCCGACACTGTGACCAGCGCCGCTTGACCGGCCTCCTCCTCTGGTGGCCCCAGTAGAGCAAAAGGACAACATGCAATATCCATGATGATTATTATACGTATATGCAATTTTGCTTGAACACTGCAAGAATACAATAGAATTACAAACTAAAAACAACTTACAGAAACGGACCGTGTTCTTTAAACACATTTAAAACTCATTATATCCCAAGTTTACTTTCCGAGTGCTAGCTGCTCCCTTCGCGACGTGAGACGATATACAAATACAGTACTTACTCCGATATTGCGTTTTGTTTTTTGATTGATTGGTAGATTAGTGATTCCGGGCACGTCAAATGCTAAGGTAGTGAGTCCTTAAGTCTAAGGACTAACGACCTTATGTCTAAGATCGTAAGTGCAGTGCATGTTTGTATCGCAGGCGGTGTTGTGATCTTGCTGGCGATATCCAGCACCGACCTACGTCGGCTTTGACATCCGAAGTACAGAATACAATAGATTTTTTTAAAACAAGTTTCGAAATAAATGATGAACAAAACATGCCCTATGTATTTTATACAGAAAGTTTAAGGAATAATATTTACTCTCAAATCAGCGATACTGTTATAATTAGGCCAGGGTTTTCCAGCTGGGTTCGAATGCAGTTTTGTAGAGGCCTGGCTTTTTGTGAACCGTATTGTGGGCCTGGAGAAACACAGTGAATGTCTTCAATCAAATTAAATACTCAAAAACTACGTTTTTGCACCAGTACTTTACCAGATATGTACATTTTCATAAACATTTCTTAGAAATATCGAACAATTACGATTACCGTTTACAATAATTGTGTTTGTCTTTATAAGCTGGAAAATAAATAGTGGTGTTTGATATAAACATTACAGACCAGTAGAAAACACAAGAAAATACTGTCTGCCACGGGGAAGGGAATTCATTAATTTCATAAAAATAAATAAATCTTTCAATATCATGACTACATTGTCACGACTGCTCATAGATTGGTCAGTCGAACGTCTACTATTTCTATTAAGGGCAAATAAAGAATTCGAGCCTAGAAAAAATGTAAATGATGTGTTATTAGAAATAATGGAGAAAATAAGTTGTAGACGTAAACTACAATCCCCCAGTTGCGTGGATACGAAGGCGTTGCCAAGACTTATAAATCCTATGAAACGAGATTTATCCACATTCTCATTACCAGGGCGCGGCTATAAGAGTTTCTGTCGAAAATGCGACGTTTTCCGGCACACGATTACAATTCTTTCTCCTATTACGAAGTAAGGGTGAGAAGTAAAAAGCACATTTTCGGTATCAAGGACCCATAAATTGTGGATTCTGTGATCGTGCTAGAGGATGTATTTTACTACTTATTGGAACAAGATTTATCCACTTTCTTGTATGACAATCTCACACCACGAGTTTTTCTCTCAAAAATTCGCTATTTTTCAGCACACAATAATAGCTTCTCTTCTTACGAAGCAAAAATACTTTGTTGGTATCAAGGATCACATCTTGTGTATTCTGTGAATAAAATGTTACACTACATATTGAGAAGAGTGTGTTATACTACATATTGAAACTAGATTTATCCACTTTTTGTACTGGGACACACACTATGAATTTTCCTGTCGAAAATATGTCGTTTTCCAACACACTATTACAACACTTTCTCCTCTTACAAAGTAAAGATGAGAAAGTAAAATGTACTTTGTCGGTTTCAAGAAACCACAGATCGCGGATTCTGACTTGACAACGTGTTACAGAAAGTATTTTCTTACATATTGGATCATGATTTATTCAATTTTTTGTATTATCCCAATAAGAGATTTTGTGTCGAAAATTCTCAATTTTTGGGGGCACTATTACAATAATTTCTCTTCTCACGAAGAAAGGGCGAGAAAGTAAAAAGAAACAACACTTAGGTGGTATCAGGAGCCCACAAATAATGGATTCTGACTACATAACGTGTTAGAGGTACATATTTAATCAATATTTATCTGCTATTTGAATCAGCGTCCGCCCATAAGAGATTTCGTGTCGAAAATTCGCTATTATAGGGGCACAATTGCCAGACTTTCTCTTCTCACGAAGCAAGGGCGAGAATGTCAAAAGGAGCGTTGGTGGAGCGGCGCATGTGCTCCTCGCTGCGGGCGGCGCGGGGCGGCGCGGGGCGGCGCGGGGCGGCGCGGGGCGGCGCGGGGCGGCGCGGGGCGGCGCGGGGCGGCGCGGGGCGGCGCGGGGCGGCGCGGGGCGGCGCGGGGCGGCGCGGGGCGGCGCGGGGCGGCGCGGGGCGGCGCGGGGCGGCGCGGGGCGGCGCGGGGCGGCGCGGGGCGGCGCGGGGCGGCGCGGGGCGGCGCGGGGCGGCGCGGGGCGGCGCGGGGCGGCGCGGGGCGGCGCGGGGCGGCGCGGGGCGGCGCGGGGCGGCGCGGGGCGGCGCGGGGCGGCGCGGGGCGGCGCGGGGCGGCGCGGGGCGGCGCGGGGCGGCGCGGGGCGGCGCGGGGCGGCGCGGGGCGGCGCGGGGCGGCGCGGGGCGGCGCGGGGCGGCGCGGGGCGGCGCGGGGCGGCGCGGGGCGGCGCGGGGCGGCGCGGGGCGGCGCGGGGCGGCGCGGGGCGGCGCGGGGCGGCGCGGGGCGGCGCGGGGCGGCGCGGGGCGGCGCGGGGCGGCGCGGGGCGGCGCGGGGCGGCGCGGGGCGGCGCGGGGCGGCGCGGGGCGGCGCGGGGCGGCGCGGGGCGGCGCGGGGCGGCGCGGGGCGGCGCGGGGCGGCGCGGGGCGGCGCGGGGCGGCGCGGGGCGGCGCGGGGCGGCGCGGGGCGGCGCGGGGCGGCGCGGGGCGGCGCGGGGCGGCGCGGGGCGGCGCGGGGCGGCGCGGGGGCGGCGCGGGGCGGCGCGGGGCGGCGCGGGGCGGCGCGGGGCGGCGCGGGGCGGCGCGGGGCGGCGCGGGGCGGCGCGGGGCGGCGCGGGGCGGCGCGGGGCGGCGCGGGGCGGCGCGGGGCGGCGCGGGGCGGCGCGGGCGGCGCGGGGCGGCGCGGGGCGGCGCGGGGCGGCGCGGGGCGGCGCGGGGCGGCGCGGGGCGGCGCGGGGCGGCGCGGGGCGGCGCGGGGCGGCGCGGGGCGGCGCGGGGCGGCGCGGGGCGGCGCGGGGCGGCGCGGGGCGGCGCGGGGCGGCGCGGGGCGGCGCGGGGCGGCGCGGGGCGGCGCGGGGCGGCGCGGGGCGGCGCGGGGCGGCGCGGGGCGGCGCGGGGCGGCGCGGGGCGGCGCGGGGCGGCGCGGGGCGGCGCGGGGCGGCGCGGGGCGGCGCGGGGCGGCGCGGGGCGGCGCGGGGCGGCGCGGGGCGCGCGGGGCGGCGCGGGGCGGCGCGGGGCGGCGCGGGGGCGGCGCGGGGCGGCGCGGGGGCGGCGCGGGGCGGCGCGGGGCGGCGCGGGGCGGCGCGGGGCGGCGCGGGGCGGCGCGGGGCGGCGCGGGGCGGCGCGGGGCGGCGCGGGGCGGCGCGGGGCGGCGCGGGGCGGCGCGGGGACGGCGCGGGGCGGCGCGGGGCGGCGCGGGGCGGCGCGGGGCGGCGCGGGGCGGCGCGGGGCGGCGCGGGGCGGCGCGGGGCGGCGCGGGGCGGCGCGGGGCGGCGCGGGGCGGGCGCGGGGCGGCGCGGGGCGGCGCGGGGCGGCGCGGGGCGGCGCGGGGCGGCGCGGGGCGGCGCGGGGCGGCGCGGGGCGGCGCGGGGCGGCGCGGGGCGGCGCGGGGCGGCGCGGGGCGGCGCGGGGCGGCGCGGGCGGCGCGGGGCGGCGCGGGGCGGCGCGGGGCGGCGCGGGGCGGCGCGGGGCGGCGCGGGGCGGCGCGGGGCGGCGCGGGGCGGCGCGGGGCGGCGCGGGGCGGCGCGGGGCGGCGCGGGGCGGCGCGGGGCGGCGCGGGGGCGGGCGCGGGGCGGCGCGGGGCGGCGCGGGGCGGCGCGGGGCGGCGCGGGGGCGGCGCGGGCGGGCGCGGGGCGGCGCGTGGGCCGGGGCGGCATCTGCGCCTCCGGATCCCGGATGATGATAAACGAGCCCGGCCCTCGATTACGGGCCGATTCCCGAGCGGCGCGGGCGGCGGCGGCGGCGGCGGCGGCGGCGGCGGCGGGCGGCGGCGGCGCGCGGCCGTTGCCATGCAAATGAGCGGCGCGCCGACGCTGCCGCTCAACAACGGCTGCGAGGACACTCGATCGGGCGGCGCGGGCGGGTGGCCCTCCCGCTAGGCGGCCCGCCGGGAGAGCGAGGAGCGAGTGGACTTTGGGGCGTTCCATCACAGATATTTAATCTCAGGTGTGCCCACGCCGCTTTCGTCATTTGTTTGAAATATGTTTCTCCTCACACACTGCGGCCTCCCATCTCAAGGGCAGTTGAATGCTTTGTATTCAAATAACATTTTATCGAAATGTGTCCAAAAATTTAAACAATAAAAATTTCGATATATTTTTCTGCATGCATGAACGTGATAGGTTCCATATGTTTCTTGTTTCCCTTACTTCTATTTTGGATACAAAAAAAATTACATCACTTTTCAACTGAAATATCATTAACTATAACCCACTTTTCACCTTATATATTAATATTTCTAGGACTGAAAAAATACTGGGAATTTTTGTTCGCAAAATGGCAATAAAAACTGCTTGTTTATCTTACTCTCGTCTGAAACTCGTTTTCCCCGAAGGTTTTTCTGAAATTTTGTTAAGTGGTAACGTCGTAGGAAGCCCAATCTGGACTGTAGTGTGAATGGTCCTACTCCTTAAAGTCATTATCCTTTACAACGTTCATTGCTGTCTGAGGAGTAAGCACAGGTGCGTTGTAGTGAAGCAACTAAACACCATGAGATTTTACGCACTCCATGCAATGCAAATACCACTCTCCAGAAAACTGAGTGAGATGTCGGCTGCAAACTGATAGCATTACAGCAATAAAAGAGAAAAGTATCTACTGCTTAGAAGGTTTTCTCACAGATGAGCGTTATCTTGGTGAGGCCGGAAACTTATGGAACCACCTGTGTCTGATTTAGTTTGAAATAGATTCAACACACAACTTTTCCGCCACAAACAAAGGTTTAAGTCCAAAAGATCGCAGACAATGCACAGCAATATAACAAGAGTATTTGAAAATATTTTCAATCTATTTTATCATACAATGGTATCTATGTGTGCATATGTTGTCGATCACACGAAGGGTCTGGAAACAAACTGTAAGCGCTAAAAGGCAAAATTATTTTTGCCAGTTATATCAATGAAAAGTAAACCATTAAGAAGTGCAAAGGCTGGACTACATTAAACGGAAATTTTGCATAAAGGGCGATTGAATTCCCCTGAGTAAATGATGCCCTTGAAATAATAAAAGCAGCCATACAACAAGCATGAATCGTTAATCGGCTTGTTGTTGGCGTTCTTTCATGTCGCCGTAAGGTCTTAAGGAATTCCTGTTTCCCGGATTCTGCGTCTGAATGGAGCCCGCGCATTCATCGCAGGGACACAACGCCTCCCTTGAAAGCTCAGCGGGAAGACGCGTGCTGGTGCTGAGGCAGGGGAGAGGGGGAGAGAGCTTGCGGTGAAGATGATGCAGGTAGTGGGGGCCATAGACTAAGAATGTATATCTTTACTCTATGGTGGGGGCCAAGCTCAATCACTCGTCGCGGCGATGGGGACGCTACTGTACTCCAAGATATTGCCCTCATGATTGATTGATTAGAGATTTGGGCGCGTCACTTGTTAAGATCATTAGTCTCGTAAGTGTAGTAACCAAATTTTGAAGACATTCCTAATTGTTATACTCACTACCGGGGTTGATTCTGCCCAGAAGAGATGTCCCGTATTCGCCAACAATAGCTTTTTTCCTTCTTCAGGAGAAACCTTTAGCATCACACAACACCGGCGACATCACCTTCTCAGCTGAAAGAACGCACTTTTTATCGTTTGTAAACCGATAATATTTTTGAAGTCAATTGTTTCGATATTTTTATCTTTTATAATGACTATTTCACTCATGTCTGTCCGCGTCGTAAGTAGCCAATGCTAAGTAAGAATATATTCAAATTAAACCAATCCCAGATGTTTAACGCCATCAGTTTGTTTACCTTTTTTATCGCTGTAAAACCTTTGTTTACCTTTTATAAGATAACGATAGCAATTGTTTCACCTCCAAAATAGCTTGTGTGCATCAATATAATTTTAAAATGTGTTGTTTTGGTTATGTTTAAAACTCTTAAATAGAATATATTATAAAAATTCGGTGCCGAAAAACAGCGAAAGGAACAAAGAAAGCGTGTGGAAGCAATTTCAAGAATTTTGTGAAGAAAGAAAATACAAATGGACAGCACAAACTACAAATGAGGAATTTATACATATTTTAGGTAATTAATATACGAAGATTAGATGGTGAAGAGTACAAAGAATATGCTATCAAAACTATGTGAAAAGTTACAACAGAAGTTAATTCCATTGCGGGTTCACGGGTTTTGGTCCACAAATAATAACATATTCTAGTTTGCCGACGTTTCGGAGTTTATTATAGCTCCATCTTCAGGGCTGGACAAGGTTTCAGAACACGGTTATTGAAACACGTGTTGTTCAGCTCTTCACCATCCGTCATCTTGTTTATCCCGTTTATTCGAGCTATAATAAACTCCAAACGTCGGCAAACTAGAATATGTTATTATTTTTGGACCAAAACCCATGAACCCGCAATGGAATTGTCTACAGAAAATGGTCATGAAATACAGCAGATTTACAGCAACGGGATAAACAAGATGGGCGGATGGTGAAGACCTGAACAACACGTGTTTCTATAACCGTGTTGTGAAACCTTGTCCAGCTCTGAAGATGGAGCTATAATAAACTCCGAAACGTCGGCAAACTAGAATATGTTATTATTTTTGGACCAAAACCCGTGAACCCGCAATGGAATTGTCTACAGAAAATGGTCATGAAATACAGCAGATTTACAACAAAAGTTATTCAGGAAAATACTTGAATGAATACACACGTGTGTTCAATTCATTCGAAATCGACGAATTCCGCTGCTAATTCATCTTGTACATCTTCCACTTCAAATACTTCCACGGAAGGGCAAGACTTGGAAAACAACTTCCTACAACTTTAATGATTGTGCTTTTAATAAATGTTCTTTTAAGTAACCTTGTTATTATTGGTTTTCAAAAGTTTTATTACCATAAAATTTAAATATATTTGAAATCATTTTCTGCATTAAACTGTTATTCAAATGTTACTTGATTATAAGTTGTTCCAGGAGACAGTGATAAGTCGAAACTAAATGAAAGGTTTTCATTTTTTGTTGTAATTTTGAGTAATATTTCCATTTTTCGTAATTCCTGTGATCTAAATTATCCTTTCAAATCATGTAATGTGTCCTCGCTACGCGAGTCGTGAATTTGCCGGTTAGCACAGCACTTCTCGTGATATTACTTATGATAAATACAAAACCTGTAATGAATCCAAATTTTCATGGCAATAAAACGTCACAAAAATTGTAGGATTTTTCTTGGAAGCTTGCGACTGCGATTCTGTTTTCTATAGCAGTGAACATACACATCTTCATTTTGCCCAAAGATTTTTAATAAAACCATAATTCATCCCAGGAACACAACGCCTCCCTTGAAAGCTCAGCGGGAAGGCGCGTGCAGGTGCTGAGGCGGGGGAGAGCAGGAGGGAGCATGCGGTGACGATGGCGCACTTAGTGGGGGCCAAGCTCAATCACTCGTCTCTTCGATGGGAACGCTAACTGTACTCCAAGATATCGTCCTCATGATTGATCGATTGATTAGAGATTCCGGGCGCGACATTTGCTAAGATTGTTAGTCTCATAAGTGTGGTGCATGCTTTCATCGCCATTGGAGCGGTGTTCTTCCCCAGCACGACGCCGAGATCTAGCTCTGACCTACGTCAGGTTGCGGGGATTTTCTCCAGCCAGATATCTACCACCAGCGAGATGCCATCCCTGCCGGGACAAGCTCTAAGCTTCCCACTGGACTCCCGGCTTATGAGATAGTGTAGTGTATGTATGTATGTGAGAGAGAGAATAGGATAAGGAAGTGGAAGCAAAGATCTCGTGCAGTCTTTGGCTCTTTTGTTAGGGTACTGCTCCGGCATTCGCCTGGTGTTGATCAGATAAATCACGGAAAAGTACGGTTCAGAGCAGCCGGCCACTAGAATTCTCCAATAGACAGCAGCTGAATTCGACCTAGCTGACAAGCCAGCATCAAAAGTCCTGCCATAGTCGGGACTCAAATTCTAGGGCCTTCCGGTCAGAGGCACAGCAGTGATATCAGTTGATGGACCTAGCTATCTTTGCCGGTACATATACAGATGACACATTTTGGTTAAAAAGAACGAGCGCATCTGTTTAATATAATGAACATTATTTCTTATTACTTAAGTCGATCAAAAATTAGCCATTCCGGCCGGAAATCGAACGCGGGGTTTCTGGTTCATAAACAGGTCATGGTAGTGACAATTGAATAGTTGTTATGTGATTGTGGTAAAAACCTGCACAAGAAGTCCTGCAAGTGATGTTCTTATGAGATGCAGACCGCCATGGAATTCGAAAACTAGGCAAAACACCCACGGACATATGAGGGTAGTTAAATTAGGATCTTCGAAATAAATGACAGTGATCTGAGTTTTGTATTCGTACCCTATATTTCGACTATTTAAAATCAAACATCAATGCCCTTGACCCAAAGTTTTTTACGGTCCAATTTCTATCTTGAAATACTATCTTCAAGGCCTTGAATATGTTTGTTGATCATGTGAATGATTTCTTCTTTGAATCCAGATTTCGTTCACCCAGAGAACGCAAATTTCGGAAACGTAAAAGTTTGAAGAAATTAAATTGGATGAACAGAGAGAACGGGAGAAGCAGTTGAAAGTTAATTTTGGGCAATTTTTACTGAGCGAAACTACTTCAATAGACTGTTGTGTTATCGCGGTGGAACAACAATTTTTGGAGACATTCCTAATCGTATATACACAATAACTGGCTTGATTCTGTCCAGAAGAGATGTACAGTATTCACCAACGATAGTTTTTTCGTTCTTCAGGAGAAACCATTAGCATCCCATAAGACCGGCGACACCACCTTCTCAGCTGAAGGAACGCACTTTTTATTGGTTGTAAACCGATAATTCTTTTTCAGTCAATTTTTTGACTATTTTAACTTTTATAATGATTATTCAACGCCTGTAATGACGAATCCAAGTTTTCATGGCAATAAAACGCCAAAAAAATTCTGGAGTTTTCCTGAAAGCTGGCGACTGCAATTTCGTTTACTCTGAGCAGTGAGCAAACGCATCATCATGACCAAAGATTTTTCATAAAACTATAATTCACAAAACATCCGTTTATGATCGAGTGCGTATCAAACGTAGTTGTGAGTCTGGAACTGAAGCTAGAATTAGGAGATTGAAAGCTCGAGTTCCGGCATGAGAATTCTGTAAACCGACTGCTTTGATCGACCTTTTATGCAGCTTTCTTAGATTTATTAAACAAACATATTGCAGCGATACCTGACACAACGGGGATGATTTTACTGTTATGGTACACTCCTCATCTCCATCGTTTTGGTCGGGTGAAGATCCTCCTTTCTCACGTGCCGCACCATGAATTACTCCGTGAGTATTGCCGATATCAAGCCAGAGACCAATCTGTGTTATCGCCCTTAGAGAGGAAGAGAGAGGGAGAGAAAGGGAGAGAGAGAAAGGGAGAGAGAGAAAGGGAGAGAGAAGGGGAGAGAGAGGGCTGGGGAGTGGGGAGAGAACGAAAACATATTTCTTCAGGATCTTTCACTCAAAATCTCATGACTCCTTAACAGGTCAAGGTGGGATAACGAAGCACCAAGACCTGCGACTCGAAATCAGGAACTGAGTGCACTGTCAACAGTAATTATTGACCAATTTCACAAGTGTGATCCTGAAGCGTTGTGGAGAGGAATACATACGCACAGGTAAATATTTGTGTCTTGTTCATTCTATCCTTCATTACCCTTAAAGACCGTAACACTGACAACAATAATACTAGTAACAATGCTGTTAAAAGTGATGGTGATCAGAAGGATGACGAAATCCTTCTTCATTCGCAAGTACATTTTTCCAAGACGTAGATGTACAAATAAATATACAGTAAACTCTCGTTTACATGAATTACATGGGACTGAAATAATTGTCCAAAAAATTCTTGTTATCTGATTTTGATACATATCCTCATAATTACGTTTCTTCGGCAGGACCCAAATTTTGTTCGTTTGACGACAGTTTTCCTGTTAAGCTAACGAGCGTTTGCAGTATTTTATATCGATATTTCAACTATTCAAAAGCCGCAGGAGACTTTAATTGACATTTTTATCATTTTTACTATTATACTTGATTACGTTGCGATTACATCTTAATTAGCAAAATTAATATTTTAATTTACCACATTGAAGGAATTGAAACGTTTTCTATTAAAAATATTTATTCAATTTGAATTCGTATCCGACAAAACAAGACAGATTTCTACACTCTTAGTGATGACAATGCAATGTTCCTCCAACAAGAATTTTCTTTTTGTAATTTTCTCTCCTGCACTCTTCACCTCAGTGACGAAGTGACTTTTGTGATTCAATAAAACTGAACTTATCTCTCGCGTTTCTGCTGTTCTGAAAGCGCTTATATCTTTTGACGTATGTCGTGTCCTGACGTGAGCTGTCTCTTGAGACGACTCCCCTGGCTATTCAATGGAAATCACCCTCGCACACACCGCAGGGATTCATTTCAAACCGTGAGGACTTCCGCATCTCGTCATGTTTCTTGAACACTGGTCAAGTGCTAATTTCGTAATTGTGTTTCGTAACGCACACTTCTCTTCCAACGGAATAGCGAGTCCTTTGTATCTCGCTTTTTGTGTGCGCTGGGTACACAAATGACACAAGACGTTTTCACGTCGGCTCTAACATTCTCTCCACAGAGGGGGCTTCCAGCGGCACAATGGTGGGAGTCCGGGCGTTAGCTGCGGCTGCCGCGTCGCGCCGCGTCGCGCGCCGGTCAGACGCAGGCAGAAGAATGGGCGGGAGAAGGTCACTCGCGCAAATATCAGGCGTTCTCAGAAGTTACCTTTTAGCGAATCGTGCCCAAGTGGCGGCGCACACGCTCCCGGCGCGGGGACACGCCGCGCGCGGACAGAAGCCTTTGTGCCGCGTGGTGTGGCGTCGCGACTCCGATAGCGCTGGCGGCGTGGAACGCGGGGCCGCGGCCCGGCGTCGCGACGCTCGTGACAGGACGCTTAGTCAATCACCGTGGGGCGCGTGCGTATTTTCGGTACTGAAGGCCGATGAGAATAGGGCCTCTCTGTCAACGTATCACGACAATTGAAGTGCTCAGTACAACTCAGTACAGTAAATAGGTACGTTTTTTCTTCAATTTTCAAGTTCGAATATTATCTTTTTCTTCAACTTATTAATTTTTATAGACACTCGATTGATACCCATTGATTTTTATTTCCTCAGTATGAGCTCGCCTGCGAGCTGTGTGGAAGAATACTTCGTCCAAAATCGTTCTGCCATGTTCTGTCATGAGGTCTGCCACAGTTGGAGACGAAAGTGTGGAAACCGATTTACATTGACCACAGCCATCCATCCCGGAAGATAATTCTAATTAATAATTAAAATATATTGTTTAGGCCAATAAATAATGTTGATGGTCACGTGACATCTCAATCGCCGGCATAACCTTACATAAATAATATCCCTGTATTTCTTTTTGAACAGTGCAGATTACGAAATCCCCTCCAGATAGCTGAGAAAACTGTTTCCTTGCAAAAATGAAATTGTCAAAGAGGAAGGTATGTTCTCTTGAGTTTAGCAAAGTGCGTTAAGTAGAACTAAATTATTAAACACTTAATTAAAGTTATTAATAACTTTTGAAACGCTTAAATATTAATTAATCAAAACCATGTAATCGACCACATAACAGGAGATGTCTTAGGGAATATTTGCACTGCATTACCGATTTCCGACTCTTTCCGGAGATGTTTTAGATCAATACAGATTAGTCAACATGAGGATGGGGAATCGTTTAACCTTGACCTGATGATCAAATAGGACAGGCAAGGGAAAGAATTCTCGCAATGACATAACCAACAGTCATCTCTGTTCTTGGCCCATCTTATATCAATTAATACTTCTCGGTTGCGATGAATCCGGGAGACTTTCAGATCCAGCCGAGATGCTGTTTGCCCGCAGGAATTCATTGAAGTTTATGTTGGGCGCACGTGGAAACGCAAACGTCGGGAAAAGAAATTCGATCTATTTCTCGGCCGCGACAACTCACTACCTTGCCAGTTGTTGCCTTCCCTTAATTATTAGTCACTTTCTTTTGCATTACAAACTACATGAGGCACGTCAAACCCCGCTCGAACGAGCTACTTGTCTGCCTGGAGAGCTCGGCGCTTCCTACGGGCACGGGCAACTTCCCTTGACTCCGCACTCATTTACCCTTCCAGATCCAGATCCAAATCTAGAATGGAGTGTGAATTCGCAAGCTGAAGCGGCGCGAGACAGTGAATAGTAGCTTCCTACGAAAATATGTTTGCCACATTTTTTCTGTCAAATAACCGCGAATTGTATTATGTTTATATTCTTCGCTACTTATTACTATTTGTTTTTTATGTTCTTACTAAACTCTCCCTTACATAAACATTTTTTCTAAGTGAGAGGACTAAGTATTTGATTGGCGAATTCTTTCCTTGTTTTTATTTTGTGTTGTGTCATTAAATAATTCAGTATTAAGCTTCTATTTAGATATAACGTGAAATAAATTAACAAGTTTCTATAAGTTAACAATTCTCGCTTATGGATGGACAGCACATTTGATTGGGATCAATATATTTTCTGTTAAACCTTCTAATATGGACGTATAAACTTCATACTTTTATTTCACCCTTAAGTAAACAGGATTACACAATCATTTTTTTTCAATATTTTAAATTTTGCTCTCAATTGAGAATTTGAAATCTGACTGATGTATTATTTCATTTTAATAGATCATTTCTTTGATTTAAAGAAAACGGGAATTAATATAGCTAAATTTGTCACAATAACTGTCAAGTAACATCTCCCAAAGACTGACATGGGCCAGGTATCTAGTGCGGTATCGCCACTCCGTAAGCTTTTGTACAACCACCCAACAAATTTTTCTGAATACTGTGCTCGCGAGCTTTAGTAAGATTATTACCTTGCCCACGACCTTGACATGTCTTATCTACAAGCTTAAACGCACCGACGAAATATTGGTTATCATGAAAAATAGTCGGCGGTGATTCGAAAACTAGCAATCGCATGATAAAGTACATGGCGTCCTGCAGACCGGCATAATTCAGAGATGTCGCGGCGCGGAGCCTCGGAACAGCGTGGCCGGAGCAGAAGCACCAGAAAAAGCGAGCACTCGATGAAGAACCCAAAAATCAAGTGAAACTGACCTACACGGGGTAAGATTCTTTCCAGCATCCCTCTCCCCGTCCCTCGCAGAATCATCCCTCCTCATCCCTACCAATCGGTTCAAACCACCATGTCAAGTGATATTCAATGCCAGTGTACAGTGGTTAACCCTCGTATCATATCTAAGGCCTTTTTGGACCCCATCATTAATTTTTTAATATATTCCTGAATATTTGCAGGATAAATTCAGACTTCTAGATATGCCTGGACTTATTAAGCAGGTACCAAACCATTTCCATATTTTCCAAATTTTATTAGAGATTTCTTACTTTTTTTTCCTTACAGGAGACCTAAGGTATAGCTTGGTTTGACCTAAGGTACAGCCTTTTATTTTCCTATTCACATTTGAAATATATTGCCATGAACTTCAAATAAGGTGTCTGTTACAGTCAACATTTGATTTATCTCGAAATAACTTTTGTAAACTATTATAAATATTTTTGAACCATTAAGTATAAACAATGGAGGTTGCGAACGGTAGAGGCTATTGTTTTTATGAAATATTTAATTGAAATATATTTTATTACTATATTATTGAAAATAACTTATACATTGTTTTCTTATATAAAAACAATTATTTACACTCAGTATATTGCCGTACACATTTCGTGTTTACCACTTCCAATTGTCAGTAAAGCTTGGGGTCCAAAAAGACCCCAAGTTTAGTACTTGATTGTAAATTACAGATATGGTACGAGGGTTAAACGCTCATTGCCACATTTTTGAGATTGTCTTTCCTGCTTCGAGAACGGCGTGTGCAGCGGGGAGGAGACCGCATACCTCCCAAGCACTCTAGCTGAGACAAAGAAGGATCGCAGGAAAAGAAGAGTTTGCGCGACTTGGCGGTGGCGGTGTCTCTTGGGAGGCGTGCCAGCAATCGACGTAATGAACAAAACGTGTTATATTCAATCTGTCGGAAAATGTAGCGCTCTATATCGCTACAATACGCTATCGAAATAAGTATGCAATATTTTATAGAACAGTATGACTACTGAAAAATATATTAATAATTGCCAAGAGAGAGATTGCATTTCATATCTTATTTTTTTGTTTTATGTTGTTTATAGCTATTTCAGAGACGTTTCTGTGCAGCCAGTCAATGTGGAGGCAATATGTTTTACAAATTTAAGATGATTAAAACAAGTATATCTCTATTTCAATATCTTCCGACTGTCTTTGAATTTTAATAAGATTTTTGTCCAGTTTTATTTTAGTCTAATACTATTGTTTGAAAAACAAAAGGTTAATAAAAGGCCATATTTTAAATTTAGAAATTTATTACAATCTATTTTTTATGCTTTTTGAATCATTACTATCTCTCGACGTTTCAAGGAACACTTTTCCTCTTCTTCAGAAATCTTAACACCTATGTCATTCCTTCTTAAATTCTATTGGTAATTTTTACAAATAATTACATTTTGTAATGGAACAAATTTTCAACAAACAACAACTTTCTTTGGTTTTTCTTGTTTTCAAACAATTATATTAGACTGTCTAAAATAAAATTGGACAAAGAAATCTGATTAAATATATCTCTATCTTTACTGCTAAACGTTTTAAAAAAGTCAATCTATTCAGATGTAAACTACAATCTGTGACTTACTTCTAAAACCTGTCGAGACGCAGAAGGGTGCCTGACAACACGAGGGTGAAAGGGGCATTCCCCACGGCGCGTTCCTACGTTCAGGTCAGCCGCTACAGATTCTTGGAGGCATTACAGCAAAGCAGGAGGAGATTTCTTCCCCGGCGCCCTTGCCCCACAACGCTGATCCTCAAGCGAACGCGGACAGCTGCTCACTTGTCACAGGCCTCGCCCTCACGCGGTTTCCCCAGCTTCCCCGACCCCCACTTCCATCCTTGACGTTTTCGCTCACTCGTCCTCAGCCCCTTCTTTGTCAGGCCCCATCGCCTCGTCCCTATAGCTAGTGTATTTCTTCCTCCACGGACAAGTACTGTCTCTCCCCTGTTCAGACATAGAGTAAAGATATATACATTCTTAGTCTATGGTTCAGATCATCTTAAATGTTCTTTCCTTTTATTATTGTGGACTGAAATGTATATTGGTCTTCCTCCTCCATTAGCAAGCCCCAGTGGCAAAGCTGAAGGATAATCTGGGAACCTTAGAATACCCAAATTATTTTTCATCAAAATCTGTCGTTTTGTGTGCCATTTTCATCATTTTTATTGAAATATTAAAGGAAATTAAATTTAATAAATAAAATGTTTTCGACTCCTTTCCCCCGCTCACGGGCGAGGGAATTAGCTGAGCGGGGAGCCTGCCAGCAGATACACCGGCTGGCTTTCCGCGCATGCGCACAAGAGGGTTCGCGCTATCTCCTTCTCTCTCACACTCACTGAGCAAAGAGTCTAAGTGTCCCAGATTACCCTTCAGCTTCGCCACTGGCAGACTCCAATTTGCCAGCCTCCTCCGCTCCCAATTATCAATCCATAACCCTTCGTTATTTTACTTCTTCGTAAGTAATCTAGACTATGCTTCCCTTGTTCTTCGAGTCACAATCGTCAGCCAAATTGTGTAATACCCGCGGTGTTACACAAACAGGCGTGTTTCCACGGTTTTTAAAGCCGTCACAATATCGCGATGCTCAGGGCGATGCGACGACCGACGACTTCGTAACCGTTTCCGTCGAAACAGCCTTCACTTCGTTCCTCCGCGTTCAGGTCCCACCGCACAAAAGGGCTTCGGCCGAGTCCCACAACGCAATATTTCCGCTCGACCCGCCCCCGTCCCCGTCCCCGTCCCCGCCCTCGTCCTCGCCCTCGCCCCCGCCGCCGCCCCCCTCCATCACCGGGTCGACGCGACCCACGTCGGTCACCCCCGCCGCCGCGCTACGCCGCGCTACGCCGGTCCTTTCTCCGCCGGCTGGGCCTTTCTGCCCAGAAGGCCTTTTATCGAAGAATGGCGCAAAGAGGATCAAAAGGTGGACGGGGCCGGCGCGGAAAGAAAGAGAAGAAAGGCGCCCGAAGAAAGGGCGTGTGTGGCCGGGGGCGGGGACGCGTTTGATGTGGGGCCCGTGGAGCCGGCCGCCTATCGACATGCAGCGTAACAGATGCCTTATAAAAATAACTTTGAAATAGTCATAAAGGCCCCCGAGAAGTCCTACCCCTGCGTCAGCCGCTCCCGCGCTGAAAGATGTCAGAAGGTCGACAAGGCCCTGCAAGCCCTGTGAGGGGCTTGACTGCTTTGTCGATACGATGTTTAGATGGTTCAAAATAAGAACGTCAAACCTGCTTTCATACATTTTCTTGACGCCAGAGCCTTCAAATCCCAGTCTGTAAGGAGTCACCTTGGTTAGAATGGGCGTATATGGTCAACCAGCGGATGTGTCACAATACATTGAGTTTTCATAATGCATTTTGTTAATAGGAAAAACCTCATTTACTAGTGTAAGTGGGAATTCTTTTAAATTAGTTTCGTTTTATTTAAAAATTAAGAAGTTCTGTAACGGACAGGTTTGGAAGAAAAAGTTCACAAACCACAAAACTTTTTCTTATAAATTTAAATATGAAAATAATGATATTTATTATTATTATTATTATTATTTTGTTTCGCCAATCGACAATCGTGGGGGCCATGCGATACATGTATCCCACAGGAGCTCAATCTTGATTATTGGGGTAGGTGCACGATACTTTTCTATGGGGTGGGGGGGGGTTAACATTTTAATGCTGCTTCCATTTTTGTACCCCAAGGTTGTTAGTCCTGGAAGATTGGATGAAATTATGATAATGATGATTAAGGTCCGGATTTTCAAGCAGTAAAACTCTCTAAAACGTGCAAAAACGTGCAATAAAAAGATCAAGACTTTGCAAAACGGTGTTATGTACACTAAATATCCAGTTAATCTTCTTATCAACTTATTTTTGTATTTTGAAAGTGATAATTAAGGTGAGTGAAATATGTTTTTAATGTTTTTATTGTAATTAAGTTTGTAAATATTGATAAAACAAACAGTATTTCACATTTAAAATATTATTCGCACACAAAATGAAATTAGCGTAAAACAAAAAAAAAATCAAAAATACAATTATATCTTTACAAATCAGAAATGATTAAGTTACAGAAGAAATGCGCGTAATTATTTTCATTTACAATTATGAATATTTCCAAATTATTTTCTGCGAAATTATTATATCTTCTATCATCTAATATTTGTATCAGACAGGAAAACTTCGTTCTACATTTGTACTTGTCTGTGAGCCAAGCTCATTCTGACGTACGTGTGCACACTGCTAAAAGGTTCCAAAACTGCATTCATTCTCTCTTGCACTTTGCAGGGCAACGTCTTTTCCTAAAAATTCGATGAATTAGAAACGCAGTGCAGCTTGCCGCTAAACCTCGCGGCCGGACGTAAGTTCAAATGTGACTCGCGCTTGCCGTCTCGTGTTGGTAAGTTCAGCGCAGCCTGACAAAACGGATATACGATCCGATTGGGAAGAGAGACCCCGAACATTACGTTGTTTGAGCTGCGGCAACCAAGGGCGGCGGCGCGGAACTATCCCTACTGCAATAAATCATACATTTAATTAGACAATAGGCATTATGAAAGGTACAAACGCGCAGATCATAGTGCAACAAAAACAAGAACTGATTCTTATTAAACGACACTCGGGTTTCACGGACTACCCGAATGAAAAGCTGGGTTATGTCATAAAACCTTTTTCTTAATTGAAACATTTAAAAAACATAAATTTAAAAAAAATTGATAAAGTAAAAATTATATTTTATGCAATAAAACTATGAATTTTACAAATTCGTTCAGTAAAATCCCAAAATGCGCAATTTTCAGCTTAGCTAAAACGTGTAATATCGTGCAAAATAAAACAAATACAAAAATAATGTCCATTTTATGATTCAAATTTCTGTCAAAGTTTCATCCAATTTCAAGTTAGCAAAGAAAACATATAGTAACATGGGAAGTCGGTCTTTAATGATTATGAATGATGAGATACACACACACACACACACACACACACACAACACAACGCAAACATGCGAGGCGGGAGTCATATCCTCGATTTTCTGGTCTGAGACCGCTACGGCACTACAGCTTTAGCGATCTCGGCCACCGGATCGATATTTATTATTATTAATAATAATAATAATAATAATAATAATAATAATATTTTTAAATCCAATGTCAATGTCCCACAAAGAAGTATTACCGTGACACGTTCAGAAACATCTATTTAAATGTTGATGTTTATAAATCACATACAATTGAATATTCAAATAATATTTAGAAAAGTAACGTGTTGTCTTACTTTTTGCACACATTTTGTAGGTTATATTTTAAATCGAATGTGCATGGTTTATATATTTAAGCAGCTCGTAAGAGACAGTTCAAAGCTCATTCGATTCATCTTACATATTCATGTGGTTCATGTACTGGTTTGTTGATCTAAAGAGACGGGATGATAGGTTTCCATAATTTCAAGAAACATTAAAATAGAAAATTTTGATCATCGCTCAATGCAGTGTGTTCTGCTCGTAAGGTACAATTAAGGATTGTTTGTATCATGCATTAGCCCATTCTATTCAATTAGTTTTCTCCGTGATAGATTGCACCGTCGCTTCTTTCACCAGGCCATTAAAAGAATGGGACACAGCATTTTGCAATATTCATTTCACTGAACAGACAAAAACGCCCCTATCGCTTTTCAAAAGCAACAATGTTCCGTCCGTATTGTTTCCAGAGGCACTATTGAATTCCAATTAAGGCATCGCGGACTCAACGGCAAAAACGCTCGCGAGCGCACGACAGGCGATTGCAACAGACGGGATATTTTTTTAAATAATTGGTCTCCAGCGCCCTAGTTGGTCCGGCGGCCGCCAGGAGCGCAGTTGCAAGCCGGCGAGTGCGGACAGCAAGAAAGCGAACATCGCGCGCCGCCCTGCACAAAGACGCATCGCGGCCCGCGAAATCAGATGCATTAAGTGTAGGGCTCATCTATATACGTTGCGTAAGACAATTGAAAGTCCTTGAGTGACGTCGCACGCACAATACGAAAACTTTACGACAAAAGAGCATTCGTCGTCGTCGCGCAAAAGGACGAAAATAAAAGGCACAACAAAAAAGGCGCAGCCGAGAGCGCACCACAAAAGCGCGAGAAAGGGCACGGGGCGGGGGGGAGGAAGCGCGGGTCGAAAAAAAAGAAAAAAAAAGGCGAGCGCGCGGGGGGCGAAAGGACGCGAGCGGCCAAGACGCGACGGAGACGGACTGCGCGACCGCGTAAGAAAGGAGAGGAATAAAGCGGCAGAGGGGCCACGCACAAAGGGAGACGCGCGCGGGAGGCGGGCACGCACAAAGGCGAGGTGCGAGATCGGCCGCGACGCTCCAGATCCGCGCTCGCGGCCGCTGCCCGCCCCGTGAAGTGAGCGGCGCCCACGGCGGAGCGACGTCTGACCCGTCCGCGCTGACCGACGCCGTCTCGCACGACCGTTTTCGCCCGCGAGTGATCCCGTAGAGAGAGGTAGTTTTAACAAACACCAAGGGGTTTTCATCTTCTTTTTAATTGATTGGTTATTTCATGATTCCGCACTCCAGCTGCTAAGATCAAAAGTCCCATAAGGGAAGTACATGTTTGAGGTGGCGGTGATCTTCCTCGTTGGGTGGTGGGATATGGTGCACGTCGGCTAACGGCATTTTCCTCAACCAGGTATTTCCCACCAGCGAGACACCGCCCCAGTCGGTAGATCTAAACTCCAAGCTCTAAGTCCTACATGTAGTCTATGTGTGAAGGTAGGACAAGGAAGAGAAAGGAAAGATTCCGGGAGGACCGTGGTCCGTTTGTTAGGATACTACTCCGGCATTCGCCTGGTGTTGAGTGGAGAAACCACGGGAAACTACCACTCAAAGCAGCGGGTCGCTAGAATTCTCCTCCAGACAGCGACTGAATTCGACACATGCCCTGCGTCACTTAAGTCGCTTCCATCTTCTTCATCAATCTTTTTAATTTCTCGTGTACCCTGGATAGGGAAAGTTATGAACGTAATATACTCATAAAATCAATGCCAAGATGTTGACGGAAATTTACTCTGCTTTGGAGAGTATTGGATTTACTAACACAAACTTACAAAGTTAATAATTTAATGTTTTAAACGTGTTTTCAGAAAAAAACTGTAAACACAGCTCATGAGAAAGTACTAACTCAACTGCCTCTCTAATTTGATTTCTCTAGTTTTATGTGCTATTTATTGCATGTAGTTGAATCTTAATAAGATTCCCTACTACATTACCCTTTAAGAAGGCACTAATGAGGTTCGTAGTACGATAAGAGAAGACCGGATAAACAACACAAAAGTTGCAGCAAAGCATAAAATTCCAACTCCTAAAAACGACTATTGGTTTTAGCAAAAATTCCGAAGATGTTTAAAACGCTTCCGTATTAAAAAAAATATTCCAACAATTTAAGTTATCTAGAAAACTTGCGGTAAACATTAAGAAGGCTAATATTTTGAAAGGAAATATAAAAAATTGAATTATTTGCCGTATTTTTAAATATTTTATTATTGCTATTTTAGAACCCCCTAAATGACAGAACTAGGAATAGAAATGCTATTTCTTACAAAATATTATGTATCTGTCAGGTAACCCAGTCAGGTTTCATAAGTGTTCAGATCAAAACTTTATAAAGATATTTCATGTAATCTATTTTGTTTTACATTAATTAGCAATGAATTTTAGATTGTAGCACAGCTGCGGAAATTCTTATACTTTCTGGTTTTGTCGGACACATGCTGAACACAATTTCATCACGTTTCTTTGTTATCGTTTTTTCTTACATTTAATGCCAAAATATCTTATAGTCTCTCTCTTGCCAGAGAAGAGTGTGTAAACATCTTCCATGAATTCACTTACAACACTTGTAACTACACTAATTCGCTTTCATTTGCAATGTTGCTTTATATGAATCAGATAGCCTTCATTATTTAGTAAATTCTTTCAGGCGAGTTACAGCACTCAAAGCTTGTCACTGCATATTACCTGTATGATCTCTATATTTTCTCACATTCTTCTGAAAATTAATACTCTATTAATCTGTTTGAAAAACCGAGATTACAAATATATGTGTTCTCAATAAACGTTGATGTGGCTGCGCGCACTTAATTTCCTCGATCAAGCCCAGCACTCAGTTCTTATGCTACCGAGAACAATAAAGCGAATTCTTAAGCCTTAATCCTTAAGCAGTGTGCTTTTCAAACAATATAAAGCCAAAAATTGTTTGTTCTGCCACAGCTTATCACTGTACCTATTACACAGTATTGTAATGTCATATGTTTAACTCGTCATGAAATACAATACTTCATATAATAATTGTCATGAAATGTGTATATTTTTTATGCGTGTAAGTGGGAGAGGTACCTGGGTAAAAATAGCGTTCGAGGATTGTTACCTTCTTCATTGGTACCTTCTTCAATACAGTGAAGCCACCCTTAGTGGCACCGTAAAGAAGAGAGTGAAATAAAATAGTTCTACTCCTCGGGATAATGACGGTCCCAGTGACAAGCGAGGTCCGCCAAAAGCAATGACCGCGGCCGGAGCGGCGCCCGGCGGGGGCACCCGCTCGCCCTGGGCCGCGCCGGTGCATCCATCTCCGTCGATAAACATTAGTCGCACGCAGCAACCGGGCCCGAAAACACGCTGTACGGAATCCGGCGCGAGCGGATACGATCGGCGACATACCGCGCAGGCTAATGAACGCGTTTCGTGAATGGGCGCGCGGAGACAAATTCTCGCGCCGTGTTACTTATAACGGCCCAGCGGCAGAGCGCACAGTGGGCGCAAAGCCGCTTTTGGACACTCGCAATATCCTTCTCGCGACTTCTTTAAGGTGCTTGCACTAGATTTATACAACTGGGTGTATAATGTATCTTCTTCTCCATCTTCTTCTTCTCCTCTTTCTTCTTCTTTTTCTCCTCCTTCTTCTTCTTCTTCTTCTCCTCTTGCTTCTTCTCCTCCTCTTGCTTCTTCTTCTCCTCTTGCTTCTTCTTCTCCTCTTGCTTCTTCTCCTCCTCTTGCTTCTTCTTCTCCTCTTGCTTCTTCTTCTCCTCTTGCTTCTTCTTCTCCTCTTGCTTCTTCTTCTCCTCTTGCGTCTTCTTCTCCTCTTGCGTCTTCTTCTCCTCTTGCTTTTTCTTCTCCTCTTGCTTCTTCTTCTCCTCTTGCTTCTTCTTCTCCTCTTGCTTCTTCTTATCCTCTTCCTTCTTCTTATCCTCTTCCTTCTTCTTCTCCTCTTCCTTCTGCTTTTCCTCTTGCTTCTTCTTCTGTTTCTTCTCCTTCTCCTCCTCCTTCTTCTTCAAGCTTTAGGCGCAGTTGCCTGTTGCGTCTCTTACTGCTGTCACCATCTTTTGAGTGGATGCCTCGCCTCATGCCCCCCAAAAGTACACGAGGGGGTAGATATGACCCCAATGGGAGGAAACTCCCAACCGCTTTTGTTAGAGGTGAGGTGCGGTACACTCCTTTAGGAGGCTATTGCGTCTACGTGGCCCGAGTGTCTGCCGCGAGTAGTCCCCTGTCCACCAACGACCTCCTCGGAGGGCGGATAAATGGTCAGTGCAAGGTTTCTCCAAACTTGAGGGGATGGGGGTAAATACTCTCAAAATCGGAGAGAAGTAGGTGAAGCCCTATAACCGTAGAAAAGGCGATGCACCTAGGGAATGGCAGCCAAAAGAAACAGCTTTGCATTTCGGAGGTAGAGAGGCTGTCAGACCCATCGTGCTCACCTTTCTCAGCGCTCGTAACGCAGCCAGAGGACGCTCTTCATTACTGAAAATGTCCAAACGAATACAGTGTATCATGACTCAAATGCGTTTCAGAGAAGTTCTCAGAGCCTGTTTTTATTTTGTGCTTTCTGCTTCCACATTTGAATTTTTTTAATTTTAATTTTTAGTCGCATCTACATCACGGTTATTAGCGACTAATTTTAATAATTTGTTCGTTGATTATAGGAACGTTAACCCCAGATCACTCACCGCTGTGTATTAGAAGATAATAACATTTGTTTCATGTAGCGAGAAGGAAATATATCACCAAAGAAAATGTAGCACTAAATGCAACAAAAACGTTGGATAAAGGATATCCACAAAATCTCGAAAAAAAACTTTCAAATTGATAAGGAGATAGGCATGAACATGATTTCCGAAACAATATTCATATTAAAATCCATCTAATAGTATCTTTAAAATAAAATATATAATTTTACTTTCTCGCATACTACATACGTAGAATAGATAAGTATTGTAAAGTTGCAGCAAAAAAGCGATTCATCAAGAGAAAAACTAGTATTGTGGATATCAGATACCGAAAAGTGAATAATTCTTCTTCCAATACGCAGCAAATATCTCTATCTAATACATATGTTGTCAGAATTCACCTCTCGCGAGCCCTTGATACGAAAAAATGGTTTATGGCAAAACATCCGTTCTTCTGTAGGTCTGTGTACAAAGCTAGTGGCGAAACTGTCAGCAGGATTTTCATCAAAATTGATATCTATCGATCGATCTGGCTGATGTCATGGTCCCTTGAATTTTAAATCGATTTTTGTGGTGGGAGGAGAGGTTCTTAACATTAAGCCTTACGGATATTTTAAAAATTTTCTCAAAAATGGTTCTATTTTTTTCTTTATCTTGTTTATATATACAGTACGCTTATAAAAATGACGTAGTTCCTATTTTCGTTTAATCCTCTAAATTTTCGAAAATTGGAAAAGTTAAAATTTTTTCGGCATTTGACTACAACTACAACATTGAAGACAAAGATCTTTTAAATTAAAGAAATTAGTTATTTTTTAAAGTTCTTCTACTTACATAACAAATTTCCAAGTCTTTATGGCGTTGAACGCGGAGTAATTTTCCCTGTATATCGGCAGTCATATGTCCAGTCGTACGCAATAGAGCACCTAACTGACTCATTACAAGACGCTGCCTGGGCCGCAACTCCAAGAGAAACAATAAATAAATCGTCAACGTATCCCACGTTGACTTCCACGAATATTCATGACGACTCGTCAACCAGATGACAAAAGAAAATATAACACAGCAGCCAGACAATCAACACGTCAAACTAAGGAATACGAAAACAAATCATTCTCTAATTACATTCAAGCACAATCACCTATTGCTGAAACTAATTATTCGCTTGGGAAAGCAACAAGAAAACTGAAACGACCTCAACAGCATATCGCACCAATTCGAAAAGAAGATGGAACGTGGGCAAGAAGCGCAGAAGAAAAGGTCGAATACTTAGCAAAGCACTTTGCATCAGTTTTCAAACTAGCAAGAAATGTAAATACTTTTGAAAATAAAGTGCTAGAGATTTTTGGACGTCCTTTACAGTTATCACTGCCCATAAAGCATTTCAACTCACGGGAAGTCGAACAAACAATTAAAAAACACACGCATCCTACGAAAAGTCCAGGGTTTGACCTTATTACTGGTAAGATTTTACAGGAAATGCCAAGAAAAGGATATGCATTCGTAGCAAGTATATTCAACGCGATACTTCAAAGTAGTCATTATCCTTGTCAATGGAAATACGCTCAAATAATTGCGATCTTGAAACCAGGAAAGACTGCTACGGAAGTGACATCGTACCGACCGATTAGTCTGCTACCTGTCCTATCAAAAGTATTCGCAAAACTTCTCTTACAGGGCCTGAAGCTTATAATTAAAGATGTGATTCCTGACTTTCAATATGGATTTCGAGAAGGGCACTCAACAATAGAATAGATTCATCGTATTGTAAACACAATTTCTAAAAGCCTGGAAAAAAAGTTATATTGCTCTGCAGCATTCCTAGACATACAACAAGCATTCGACAAGGTATGGTACGAAGGAATTCTATTTAAAATAAAACACCTGTTTCTGCACTCCTACTATTTCCTTCTCAAATCATATCTTTGCGATCGCCTATTTCAAGTGAAATACCAGGAAGCTCTATCATAATTCCAACCTATTTCTGGAGGGGAGCCAGCCACAAGGAAGTATTCTTGAACCATTATTATATCTTATATCAACTTCAGACTTACCAACTACAGAAAGAACTACAATAGCCATCTTTGCAGACGACACAGCTATTCTCTTCGCAAATAAAGATCCTTCCTGTGCATCACAACATCTTCAAGAACACCTAAAGAAAATCGAAGATTGGAGTCATCGTTGGCGAGTCACAGTTAATGAAACAAAATCAAAAAAAATAACATTTTCACTAAGAAAAGAAAACTGCCCAAAAGTAAAACTAAACAATACAGAACTCCACGAAGCTGATAATATCAAATACCTTGGACTGCATTTGGATAGACGCATGACTTGGAAAACCCACGTCAAAACTAAGAGAAATGAAGCGCAGCTTAAAGTCCTCAAATTTTCATGGCTAATAAACAGACAATCAAAGCTGTCCTTGCATAACAAAGTACAGATTTACAAAACTATAATCAAACCAACATGGACATATGGTATTAAATTGTGGGACTCTTCCAGTACATCGAATCTAGACATTCTAAAAAGATTCGAAGCTAAAACATTAAGAAAACTATGCAACGCACCGTGGTACGTGACAAACAAGACTATATATAGAGACCTCGACATCATTCCGCTAGAAGAAATTATCACCACGAAGAGCCAAGCTTACCAGAAGAGATTGTACGAGCATCCAAATTACCTTTCAACAAATCTGCTAGACAACAGTAAACATGTATATAGACTGAATCGAGAGAATATTTTAGATTTGCCATACCGATTTCTTAAATGAAAATTTCAATGCCACAAAATTCACGTCAGAAATGTATTTATTAGACACCATTTACGTATTGTTCTTACAAGAACAGATTGTAAATTATGCAGAAAGAAAAAAAAATGTCCAGTCGTAAGTCCTTGTGATTTATCCCTATCGAACAAAGGTTCAGTGCCAATAGTATCTGGGGTTCTCAGATAGTCACCCATTCAGTCACTCCACGACTCGAGGTGCTTAACTTCGGTGATTTCATGAAGCTTGGTTGAGAATTTCGACTACCGGAGCTAGCAATTCAAAATTTGGTTTTTAAATGAGATCACGAACATTTCTTTTTCAAAATTCGAGTAATTTACACATACTTTTTGGTAAAAAAATGCTATTTTAAAAACCAGAAAATCTCAAAAAGACTTCATTTTTTCTCTTATTTTTCCTGGAGTGCAAAGTATACTTTTAAAAATTACGCAGATCTAATTTTCGTTGAACTCCGTTTCAAAATCGCACAAGGTCCAAATCATGTGAGAAAGTATGTCCTGGTGTAGTACCAGGATATTTATTTTAAATTCATTTTATGGAGTGTTCTTTAAATTTGTTGAAAAATCATACTTCGAAGAAAAACCTTTGAAACACATCTAAAAAATATTGTTGAATAAAATGTACTAGATATCACTTATTTCCGCCACCGAGATTACCTCATTAATTACAATCATTCAGTTCATTCATATGCAAGAAGGAAAACATAAAAACTCGGAGAGGAAATCGATTCCTATGTTAGAACCGCGCGAAGCGGTTATATCAATCTTATTACTCCTATTTGGTCAGACAGAAAAATCTGATTTCTTACAAAGTCTCCTAACTTCCCGAGAAAAAAACAAGATGACGGTGCATTCATCAAACAATTTATTTGAAAAACTTCACTCTTTTTTCTCGGCCCTGTACCTCACTCTATACATAATATTATTGGTTCGATGAAGTTGGCACAAGGTTACAATATTACTATTCAATCCCTGGTTTTAAAATATTATATACGAAGAAATAATAATTTGAGTCAATCTTTTTAAATAGTTGCTGTAATGAACATTTTATCAATAAATATATCCGATTAAGGAACGAAGAACAGGTAAGTTAACACGAGCATTTAGGTATCATTTTTATGTTAATAGAAATAAAGAAAACATCTCACAAATCATATAATTTTGATAAAAAATAAATTAAATACTTATAAACATATTGCAAATTAAGTATCTTATCTATGAAAACTACGATATTCGTGAAGGAACCAGTAAAAACTTCAAAACACAATCACAATCTCACTGATTACTTAACAATTCAGAGACAAAATTTTTAAGAAAACCGACATAGGTGCACAAAAGTCATTTGCCTATGAGAATCAATTGAGTTCCGTTGAAGCGTAGAAGTTACCAAGGATTTCCATAATGCGGAAAATCGTAAAAATAAAATGTTCTGCGATCTTATCACAGCGGATTACTGCAGTATTGAATCATGTTATTTGAATGATACATTCCTGTTCATTGGATGTGATGGTGTTATGTTTAAAACGGGGGATTTATTACTACTTTTCGTGTTTATTGCCGAAATTCTTGAAGCTCGAAAGAGAGAGCAGGTGAGATGGTTCATAATCCAACTGATGTCTCCGTATTCCTATTGACCGGGAGGTCATAGAGTTCCAGATCCAAGATGGCAGGATTTTCGACACTAGCTAGGTAGCTAGGTGGAATTCATCAGCTTTCTAGGGAAGAATTATTGCGACCAGTTGCCCAGATCGGTAGTTTCCCGTGTATTCTCAGATCAATACCAGGAGAATATCCGAGCAATACCCTAACAAATTAGCATCATACCGCGCGTGGCCATTCCTTCCTCTTGCTTGTTCTATCCTCTCCACTTACTCCTACACACACACACATACACTACAGTACTAAGCATGTTAGGGGACCAAATGGGATCTTAGAAATTGTCCCGGTTGGGATGGTACCCCGTACGTGAGAGATACCTAGATAGGGAAATGCCAGGAAGCCGAGGTATAGGTCTGAGCCGGATTTCCTCATACAGCGGGAGAACATCGTCACTTCCCGTGATAAAACACTTCCGGGACAAATGAACACAGCCGTCGCTGACGTTGACGCGCCGAAAAACACGGAATAATCAATCAATCGAAAGTGATTTCCTAGAACATTAAATTTTATCACAATACTAATTATAATTAAAAAAAATATTAGTTTTGTCGGTTAAAATTATTTTTGTGAATGTAGGTATTTTTTATTTCTGAAATTTGAAGCTTTTTACAGATATTTAGGTACTCAATGATTAACAAGCAATATTAGTGTACGAAAAAATACCTGTCAATGAAATTTCTTGGACACTGAGTCATGTCACACACATACTGCTTCTAATACCTGGATTCAAAAAAAATGTTAACAAATATGAATATTGGACATTACAGCAAACGGTCTGGGAATAATGCTGATGAAATAAGAAAAATGAATTTCGATCTTAGGAAAAGATATATATTTTGTTATTGAAATGTGTGCTAATCGTTTATGATTCAACTTGTCACATTGTATTATAATAATTAATGTCTAAGAACGTATTAATGATAATCACCAAAAATACTGTAAATAAAATTAGCCACTATTTATTTTATTGTGTGAATTGTTGTGTATGTATGCCTTCAAATTCGCAACTTTTTGTCGATTGTGGTTGTTGAGGGAGAAATGAGCAGCATCTCCGAAGCACAGGCGGGGACATGGCGCCCACTGTGCAGCGGAAAAAAACATTATAGGCACGGAAACCAAAGACGCTTATAAACCGAACGGTTAATTTGTGGAACCTGTTGCGGCCGATAACAAGATTTATGAGGCCACCCAGTGTGCGGCTCGCCGTCCCGCCACTCGCCGGCGCACGCCTTTGCGAGAACGCGGCAGCCGCGGCGGAGGCAGTCACAGCAGCGACAGCGGCCGGGAGGGAACTGGCGGCGATTGCCATAGCGATCCCTGAACTCGCAACCATGGAAGTAGTGCAGACAGTTCAAGACACTACACATGCCATTGTGAAATGTGTCAATAACAAGGCCGCTAGTGGAGATGGGGTGTCAGATGAGGATGACGACTGTGTGGGTGGGGGTCTAGGGGCAGCAGGTTGATCGATTAGTGTTTCCGCATCAACTCCTAATATCACTTGCCATGTAAGTGTAGTGTATGCTTTTATCGCGAGAAGTGACGGTGATCTTCGCCAACTGATTGGTGAGATCCGGCGCCGAACTACAAGTCGCCTAGAAGGGTTTTCCCCAACCGGGTAACTCCCACCAATGGAGCACTGGCCCGGTTCTCGTCTAAGCTCCCGAATGGTCTCACATGCGTGGTTGTGTAGTGAATGTAAGTGTGTTGTGTGTGTAAGTTTGGGGGTGAAGATCGGACAAGAAAGAAAACAGGGAAATCGCGCGCGGTCCTTGGCCCGTTTGTTAGGGTACGAACAGTCGCTTGGTGGTGATCGGAGAAACCATGGAATGTATCTGATCAGAGCAGCCGACCGCAATAATTTTCCAGACAGCCGCTTAATTCAACCTAGCTCTCTAAAGTGTAAAATCCTGCCACCATCGGAAGTGGGACCCTGGGACCTCCGGGTCAGAGGGGCGTGAGTGCCATCAATTGATGCCCCGATCCAACCAAGCCAATCACCTTTTGCCTGTGGTGATGTTTGCAGAGGCAACGGAGACCGGCCGAGGGAACGCGTCCGACGAAAAACGCTGCTTCTGATTGTCGCCCGAGAAGACAATGGCTGCGACGTGGCGAGCATCTTTTCCTCCTCCGGCACGTCGTTCCTCTCCACTTGGAACAGAAAACACCTCTGGTTTTTTGTTAAAGGCGCAGGAAGAGAACGGACTAACGGATGGTTTCTTCTTTACAGAAACACTTTGCGGAGTAAAATTTAAGACAGAAGTACAAGCCAGATTGTGACAGCATTTAAAATTTTGTTTTATACAATATGGAAGCAACACCAATATTTTTTTTAAATTTTAAATTCGTAATTTCGCTTTTAATTCCTCAGATTTAACCTTTTTCTTATCGGGCGAGCGGATAGGGGTGGGACTTCTTCCATGTGAAACAACTTCAACGTGCATTGGAAAATTTCACTCAGCTGCTCGGTTTCTTGGCGACTTTAGTGACAGGGGATGCATCGTGGGAGTCAGAGGTATGTTTCAATCCAAACAATATGCGAGAGCCCGGTTACTCTGTGTGTTCGACTTGCAGTGATCACTGATACGAAACACATTACAATTAAGAAGACCTTTACCCTTATCCCGGAGTGATTAGAATACTTCTTTCTCCGGCCAACCTCAGTAGACGTTTATGTAAGTTCGAGGTGATTGCAACTAAGATTTGGAAATATCAACTGCGGACACGTTATGGCTTATTCTGCGTGCATCTGCGTGCATACACCCTTGAGGGAAACTGACTTTTTGCACAAGGCACTATGTTCATTCCGAGAATTCAAAACCCCTTGATTCCGCATGAGTACCTGATGGGAGGGACTCATGCGGCGCCGAGGGCCTGTCAAACATTGTCTCTTCCTCTACAACCTGAATTTTCTCTTTTGCAGGATTGACTTCTTCAATCACCATTACAGCTTTTCAGGGTCTCACCGCTAGAGTCACAGATATCACTGTCACTGGGAGTTTATTGTGTAAATTCTTCGTTTTCGTCTTCTGGGAATGGTATTCTAAGCACCAGAGGAAATTATAAGTAATATTGGGGAAAGTAAGTGGCAACGCAGGTAGTGAAACAGCTTTGACACTAACGACGCAACTTTCAGCGAAAAATTGAGAAATCAAGTCAATCCTTCGCCAGATCTGGAATCAAGTTCTAACTTCTTCAGCTAGGAATTTGTACCCACAAATTGTCGATGTCCGAATCGCTTGCATTTAATTCAAAAAGAGGAGTGTTTTGAATCCCTATCCTTCCCACTTCGAGTTCCTTTAATGCATCGTCAGGGTGATTTCCGGAATACTGTTTTCAATTAAGTCCGAATAGAGCCGCCCCATCAGCTCGGAGTTTCCAATTTTAATGGCTGGTTCCGGAGTCCATTAGCACCACAAACCAAATGCCTAGACAAGTCGTTCCTCTACCCATGAGTATCGGGCCCTACCACAAGAAAGCCAAGAGTCATCTGGGAGCAAACGATCTGTGTCACTTGAGTGGCTCGGCGCCCCCAACCCACCTCTTCACTGGGTTAACCTTAACACTAACGACGTGAGTATCCAGGAAAATTCGGCAGGGCTTGAAATGTCGGATCACGCCCGAGGCCGTAAATTCTCTCGCGGGGATCGGTATACTTAGCTGTGTGGCTGATATCGAAAATTCTGTTCTCTTGTGTGGGAACTCGCATCCCAGGACCTTACGGTCAGAGGCACTGACGGCAATGGAACTGCCCACCGCCAAGCCGAAGAGATGGTGCAGACGCACGCGGTGGTGGGGCGACGGCGGCGGCGGCGGCGGCGACGGTGGCGGCGGAGGCGGAGGCGTTGGCGGCGGCGGAGGCGGCGGTTGTTATGGCGGCGGCGGCGGCAGGGGGAGGCGGCGGTGGTCCCAAGCGGCGAGGCGTCCGCCATCCAGGAAAAAGCGCGGAGCAGCGATCGAGGCGATGCGTCGCGGCGGCGGAGCGTCGGGGCGCGCGCGCGCTAATCGACCTAATTGCCGCCTTGTAAAACAGCGGCGGCGACGCAGCGCCTTATGGGGCGCGCGCCGAGGGCCTCGAACCCAGCCCAGCGCCTCGGCGTCTGAGGCGCGCGCGCAGGCGGGCGTTCCTGCCGCGCTTCTTGCCGCCAGTCATCTCCATAGTGACTCATCCCTGCCGTGATGGGAAGCTCTTCAACAGGTGTCCCCCGTACGATTTTTTTGAAATCGATGGCTGTTACTGGGCTGCCGTTGTATATCGGATACGATAAAATAGGCTTTACCTCGTAGAAAAAATAAATTATAATTAATTTTATGTAGCTTTCTTTTTTACTACAGACACTTGGTTTCATATCGTTGATGGTGTACTCGGCCGAAGCAAACGAAGCATGGAACTAAAAATAAGAACCGCGGAGCTACTATGTATATTATTCAAAGGAGGTTTTAAAATAAAATTAAAATAACCTACGTCATGCAAATCATTTATTATAATCTTATAAATCTTGTAATATGTAAAATAAAATCATGGACGTAACAGGATGAATTTTAATACATATTGGTTAAAAATGTTTTGTTGTATAAATTCACCGTAGGATTGAAAACAGAGTTCTTCCGATCGAGATTAGGCGGGTTTTCTTATTTTAGGAAGGCTTAGGAAATTGCGGACTCTGCATCAGAAAGTTGTAACTGATTTTGAGTAACGTTTTCAAGATAATATTTAGAAAGTTTAACTGTATAGAGAATAATTGAGATTAATAAACATGTACCTGGAACTATTCCAATCCGTTCATTGAAATTTTCTACAAGTAAAGACATTTTGAAAACCCTTCTTAACGTGTTGCTGACGTCACAATTTGAGCATGTCAAAACTACTTTTACCATAAGACCGAAATAGAATCTTATCGTTCTGATGCCGCAAAATATTTACCTTGAGAGAACATGCGCAATGCTATTTTTTTCCCCTCTTCGGTACTATAAGGCGTGTGTATCTTTAAACCAGTAAGTAAATAGGGACATATTGTACACTCTACAATAATGTAAGTAGCTTATAATATTTTTAAACGCAAATTTAGGAAATCTCGAAATTATTTATCTTTACGAGTCAGTACTGTGTCATAAAAAATCTAGTGAGAAACCAGTGAGATTAAAACTACAGTTTCTCTTATTGTTATTACACAACAATTACTCGGATTTTTAAAAATGCATGACACAATTTAATTTAGTTATGTAGAAAACGTTCAAGCCACAAGAATCAATATGATTGAAAATGGCTTGGAAAGTAGGGATGTACCTTAAAATTTACAGCAGCAATAAAGCACAATGAAAATTAGATAAGTGTGGATTGTGGTTGTAGAAAAGTTCTACATATTAATTATACGAAAACTAGAAAACATCAAAAAACAAGAAAAGGTTCATTCCATTCAGCATTAACTCTCGAAGACCAATTACATAGAAAGGTTTATACATTCTGAAACAATACACTGAGGTGACAAAAGGCATGGGATAGCAAATATTCAGATGGCAGTAGTATCGCACTACAAAAGGTATAAAAGAGCAGAGCGTTGGCAGAGCTTTCATTAGTACTCAAGTGATTCATGTGATAATGTTTCTGCCCTGATTATGGCCGCATTCCGGGATTTAACAGATTTTGTCCGCGAAATGTGAGTTGGAGCTAGACTCACGGGACATTCCATTTCGAAAATCGTAAGGGAATTCAATATTTCAAGATCCGCAATGTTGAGCGTGTGCCAAGAGTACCTGATGTCAGGCATAACCTTTCACCATGAAAAACGCAGTGAAATGATGGCCTTCTCTTAATGACCGAGTGCAAAGGCGTTTGACTTCATTGAGCTATAGCTGCAGAAGACCGACTCGAGTACCTTTGCTCTTAGCACGACATCGCTTACAGCGCCTCTCCTATGCTCGTAATCACATCGATAGGACTCTAGACGACTGACATACCATGACTGGGTCAGATGATTCCCAATTTCAATTGGTAAGAGTCGATGAGATGGTACGTGTTTAGACCCCACGAAGCCACGGCCCCGAGTTATCAAGAAGGCACACTGCAAGATCGTGGTGGCTCCATAATGGTGTGGGCTGTTTTGACGTGGAATAGACTTAGTCTTCTAGTGCAACTGAACAGATCATTGACTGAAAATGATTACGTACAGCTTCTTGGAGACCAGTTGCAACCATTCATGGACTTCAGGTTCCAAAACAAATATTGAATTTTTGCGGATGACAATGCCACCGGGCCACAATTGTTGGCGATTGGTTTGAAGGGACATTCTGAACAATTCGAACAAATTATTGGCCACCCAGATCATCCGATATGATTCCCATCCATTATTTACGACACATAATTGAGAGATCAACTTGTGCACAAAATCCTGCACCGGTAACACTTTCGCAATTATGGACAGCTATAGAGGAATGGCTTAATATATCTGCAGGAGACTACCAACGACTTATTGAGTCCATGCCACGTTGAGGTGTTGCTCCCCGCTGGGTAAAAGGAGCTCCGACGCGGTATTAGGAGGTATTCCTTGACTTCTGTCACCTTAGCCTACAAGCACTACTCAATGTGAACACTTTCAGAACGAGTTCAATATGATTCTGAGTATGTAGTGAAAATGTTTTATATTTACCACCTGCGTTCACCTGAGTAATCCTGCGTTCACCTTCTCTTAAGAACATAATGAACAATATACTTATAATAATTGAATTTTTTTATGAAAGAATATACGCGTCGGACAATTGCTAGACATTGCGTTTACCAACACTCCCAAATTTTGTATTAGCTTTTCGTCGATTTTTGCCGAATTGTCGATTTTTTTCAAAAGATTGATTACAACACACATAACGAAAAACGGAACAAGTGATAGCAGATAAGTGTTAATTTTGTGATTTGAATAAATTTTGTATTTATACAAAATAAACCGGTTATCAATAGCAAAAGATATAACATGTGAAACCAAGGAATTTTTCATTTAATGCAAAATCACAAAATTTGGTTGAATGAAAAGTTCAAACTGCTTTCTAAGCGAAAACCCTTAGTGTATCAATGTAATGAATTTTGTAAATTTGTAAATATCAAAGGTTTTAACGAATGCCAAAACTATACTATATTTATAAATGCATTTTCTTCTCTATGAACAACAGTGTTCAAGAAATAATGTCAGTCATTTAACACAAAATGTTGAAATTTCATAGGAGCTTCATGTTCCAAATTCTTTTCCAGCCTCCAAACTGCCCATTGCACTAGCCACTTTACCTGAAAAAAACAACGTTGCTTCAACAAGAATTAAATCACACCTTCCAAAATATCTATTTCGTCCTCCATAACCTACAGAAAGCTATGGGTCCCACCTCTCACCCTACATCTTGCTTTCTTCTTACTTTCAATTTCACAAAATTAACAACAATCATCATAGAGGTATCCAGAGAAAAAGTCCTCGTTCAGAAATTTGGGTATGATGGTGCGCTAATTTGCAGTTAGTTGTAACATCGGGCCTCGTAAATAAAGTTAAGAAAAACGACCTTCACGAAAAGTAATCTTAAAATTTAAAATTATTGTATGATCTATGGAACGGTACAATTAGATCTTTCTCCTATGTATTTTCCAAGTTTCGGCTCAATAATCTACTAATCTAACAGATCTCTGCCTGACAGCCATCCGCCCATGTATACAAACGGATTGTCGAGTATAAAATTGCATGCATTTCCTCTCCACCTGCACTAATCTCAACCACCTTTGAAACAAAACGAATACATCTTAGTTCTGACGTGCTGTGCGAAATTGTTGTTAAAAAGAATCTTAAGCGTACATTTTACGACCGATATTGCGGATCATATTGTTCAGGTGATTCCATTAATTTTCTTCCAAAGCTTTAGTACGGCGAAAAAAAGTAAAAAAGGATAAACGGGGCAGGAAAATAGGGCAGGAGGTTTCAAAACATGAATATCCCACTCTCCAATCGAAATCGAATGAATCCGACGCACTCACAAGGAAGAATACTATACTCGATAGCCGTCTTACGAGAAGGAGAGAAGAGACGCGATTTCATTCGCTGAGCGAATAGACTGGAAATCTCGCGGAAACATCAAAGGGCGCGCCGCCACTGCCTCCACCACTGCCGCCACTCCCACCGACCTCGCCAGTAACGCTACCGCCAGTGCTCGGCTCCGCACTCCCACCACGCTGTCACCGTTACCGTCGCGTCGATACACCCATATGACAATCCTGAAACGGTTTTTACTCTACAGCCGAGGATCATTAGACACTGCACACCACTGCTGTCTTCGTCACCACCACTGTCTCTACATCTCTAGCCGCCGACGCCACCAGTCCCTTCACCCTCTGACTTACAGCGGTGTTTCTCGCGGCCCGACGCGAACATATGTAAGTACTCGCGGTCTCCTAGATTACTCGCCTGAACAACAATGGGACGGCTGAGATTTAAGTTTACATGTGTTTCCGATAGATAGCGCGTCGCTCTTGTCAGTTCAGCTCGATGGCGGTGATGGCGGCGGCGGTGGAGCTGGAGGATGCAGTTCGCCTGTCCTCGTCCATGCACGGGGTAAGAGGACGGCGAGGACGCGGGAGACGGCGGGGGGCTGGCGGGGATCAATGCTCGATGCCCCTCGGGAATTAAGGTTGCGGTTGCGATACCATCGGACGTCCCCCTGCCTCACACACACAATGGGCTGCCGCGGCGCAGCGTCGCTAGTTTGTTAGCAGAATGTAGCGCGAGCGGCGGCGGCGGCGGCGAGCGTTCCGACCGCGCGACAAAAGAATACGCGTGCGCCGCCGACCGGCGGCAGCCGCGCGCAAGCCTGGCCTTGCATCATGCCGACATGTGTTGGCTGCGCGTTGTCTGCAGGCGATTGTTTCCCGTTGCCCATTGTTCCGCACCGTCGCCAGCGCCCCCCGACAGTCGCTTGTTTTGCGATCGCCCGCGAAGCGACGCGACGCGACGCGACGCCGCGCGATGGCCGTGCGCCTGTCACTATGCGCGGAATAATGGCGGGCGAAAAAGTGGAAACGCGCGCGGCGCATGACTGGGGGAAGATAACGCATTGTTGCTGAGGGCGCGAGCACTCCCGTTGTAGGCGGCGGTGAATCTAAGTGTCGCTCTTCGTGTTCAAAGTGAGAATATTAAGGTGCATCCTGTATTGGGGTTACATCGAAATGTTTAAAATCCTGTACGTCGAATCATCATGTAAACCTTATTTTCAAACAAAGTATTATGTAACATATAAAACCTCACGTGCCTACTCAATTAAAATAACTATTATCCTGTGCTTGTTTGTGCGTGTGCGCGACTACATGCTTCAAAATACTAACAAACAACAACCTGTGTTGATACAGTGTACTATGTACACTCTCCAAGTACGTATTTGGAACGACCGTGTAGAATTATGTGTTACATTGAGACTTCTGCATTAACATGGCAAATTTTAGCAAAACATCGATACTTCGATACACCTGTGAAAGGTTTTCGATATCGATGAAAACATCGACAAAAACATCGATGTTTAGAATATCGATGTTTTAAACATAACGCATCCGTATTAGTTTAATACACATTCTGTCGTAAATTTGACTGTCATCTTAATTTTATAATCAATGTTCTATGTAGCCAAAGTTCAAAATGGAGTTTAACGATATTACCACGTAAAAAATTATCAAGATAATAATACTGATGAGAGGTTGCGAATAGCAAAAGGTTTCGTGCCGCCTGGGGATCGACAAGCGACAGTTCTGAATGATTATTGATTGTGAGCAATCCACAAAAACTCCACATCAGTATTATAATATCGGTATTTGTGTTCACAAATATCGATGTTTCAAAAACCATGTTTTTGCCATCCCTGCTTGTGCTATTAATGTACATCTTGCAAGCTCTCGTCAAAATCTTAATCCATTTCTCCAAATAAGCTTCCATCTCTCTCCCTTGCTCTCTCAACCCCCCTCTCTCTCTCTCTGTAATCCTGCATAACCACCTTCTGTAAAATAATCATCTCTTTTTACCTCTTAATCTGATATATTTCCCCGCTCTTTTTTTATCTTCCTGCAGTATACTCTTGCCAAGTCATTATCCCTATCATCTCTAATATATTGCTCAGAGTGCCAGGCTCTCCTCCCAGTTTTTGCCAACTCCCCATCTGTCTCATAGGTAGCCCAACTGTTACAAATCATCGAATCGGAAATTGAAGTCATCTGATTTTCTTCACTCGGTAGGAGTCAGATATAAGTACTCGTAGAAGAATAAATAGGTGACAAGAGGCACAACGGCACTGTTGTCGTTCGATGTGCCACTCGACCTTAAGTCACACATCATAGAACCACACGACCTACAAGTTAATAAAAAGATTGCTTAATGCTTAGTATATTTTTTAAACAACTTCCCAAACCTGTCTCAAAATTATTTCATTACATTTTCTCTACTTTGGCCTCCCTGTCCCTGTTATCTTAAAGATGTACCCTAAATATTGAAAGTTTACAAACATTTCTACTTTTGCTCATTTCCATTTACATTTTAATGTCATGTTTCTTCATCCTCCCTTTTCAACAGATCTCTTTATTTGCTTATTACTTAAAATCAGTTGCATATCTCATTTCAGTAGAACGGTTTTAGCATCAAAACACTTAGGTGAATTTTGATTAATATTAAAGTATCTCACTTGATTTCAATATTACGTGAACGTCATTTTACATGAAGTCGTAGGCTTCCGCGGCCGGAGTCATGTGGATGATCTTGGCTGTCCGGTCACCCGAACAGCCAAGATCATCGTCATTTTACATTCTCATATACATTGTATATAGAAAGTTATATAATTCTGCAAACAAATTTCGTCCAGATTTTGACGGAAATATATATTTAGAGTTCCTCAAAATCGAAAAAGATTTTTAAAAAAAGTTTATCTATCGGTCCCTCTGTTTTCCTATGAACACAACTAACGTCTGAACCAGGGGTGTCCATGGGAGCTTACAAGGTCTCAAGGGCCACAACTAAAACCTATAATAAGGTTGCGGGCCATATTTTCAGTACTCGGACGGTCCATGCTTAACTTCCTCGTTTTGTTGATCTTGGCAGTTTTGACGGCTGCTCTGAAACGGGAGGGGGGTTGGGTAGAAACATGTTTGATTTGAGACTGAACTATGCATAACGCAGTGAAACACATTGTGATGATTTTGAATTTCTGAACTTACTAGAAAAAAAAGTCATACATTTAAACTTAATCAATTTTTACATTAAAGAAGATGTTGACCTTGGCAAGGTGCGTAAGCTAAGCTGACAATGTACTCGGATGATGACATACCTAAAGACAAGTTCAACGCCAGTTGGACAACTGTGGTCTAAACTGTACACAGGACTTTCTCCAAACGAACTCACCTCCCATCAATTTGATTAAACTCAAGGTTATCAAAATTTAAGCGAATTTTTAATTTTTTCGCGGTGATTTACATAGACGATTTTAAGAAAATTCCAAAATGTTCTCAAAATTTGCTCCAAAACTTTTGATAAATGTTTCTTACTAATAATTATAAAATAGATGTTTTGGAAATTGCACACTCATTTTTTCGAACCTGTCTTACATCTTCAATTTTGAAAATAGAAATTTCTATCTGAAGGAAATATATTTTTCACTTTGACAACATTAAAGATTTTCATATGTTGTTTTTTCCGAAATAAAAGTAGGATTTGCCTAATTTTAAGTCAAGTAACAATTTTTCAAAACTTAATTGTGCCAAAAATTCCTTTTTTTAAATTTTATTTGTGTGCTAATATATACGAAAGTCTGTTTAAAAATACTGTACCATTGCGATTTTCATTCAAACATCTGAAATTTCGAAAATTTCAAAACTTTACATTTGAATGAGTGAAATCTTAGGAATTTTCCTTCAGATATAAACAACATGAAAAGCATTGTTGTTCAGTTTTCACTGCTGAGTTCCCGAACGGCCGCGACAGATTTATGAGCGATTTATGAGCAGATTTATGAGCAAAGCTATGCGAGTTCAAATCGTTACGTGCAAAGTACTGAGCTCAAGTGTCTTGCGCTCTTAACAGAATCAATTTTGATTTCATGAAATTGTCTAAAATCACTTAAACATACATCGGTATAGGTGGCTTAGGTCACTGCAGTACCTCTGACCGATGGGGTGGGTTCTTGAATTCGAGTTCCGACGGTGGCAGGGTTATAGACACTATCAACATAACCAAGTCGGAGAGAGCCACTATCTGGAGTACAATTCTAGCGGCTCGCTGGTCTCATTGGTATATTTTTGTGGTTTCTCACACCAACACCAGGCGAATGCCGCAGCAGTACCCTAACAAACGGGTCACGGACCGAGAGCGGTATTTTTTTCCTCTTCCTTTGCCTATTTTCACCGCTTACTTACATTCTCATACATTTACATACACTACACTATTACCAATGACGAGAGATTAGTTGATAATTCAGAGCGTGTCCGGATTGGGCGATGCCACACTGATGAGAAATACCTGGTTGGGTAAAAACACGTCCAGCGGAAGTGTAGATCGGCGGAGGATCTCGCCATGGAGGAAGATCACAGTCATCTCCCGCGATAAAAAAATGTGTACTACTACACTTGCGGGACTAATGACCTTGGTAGTTAACTCGCCTGCAATTACTTCGGTGGATCAATTGTTAGTGCATCGAGCTGTTGTACCGAAGTTGGCGGGTTCAAACGTGATTTAAGCTGTATATGTTCAAGGGCCTTCTTTCGGAGGGGAAGTAAATCCATCTGTTCCATGTAGATTTCCTACATGTATAAGTTCCTCAAGCCTTAAAGAAGCCTCTGAGCTAAAGTGAAACTGAAACTGAACACTAATCAATCACTTAGGCGCACGGATGACACACCTGACAAAACGACCTTGTGTGTCTGCTCGCCACAATAGCGTTGGATACCGGCGCGCTCGCACCTGACACCCTGACACGCCCTGCACCAGGCGCTGACTGGTTTTGAAGGCAGCGCCGGCTCGGTGGTAGGGGCGTAAATTGTGGCGGCGACGGCGACAGCGTCCGTGCGCGCGGAACGCCGTTTCCCTTGAGCGGCGCCCGCCACGCCGCCACGCCGCCCGTGCGTTCCAAGCAGCAGGCGCGCTTCTCAGGCCCCCTCATCACATTCATTCATATATGTACCATTCATGCATTATTATTATTATTATTATTATTATTATTATTATTATTATTATTATTATTTGCGAATCAGTCTTTTCTGACCAAGCTACACTCTCTCATTCGAGACCCAGTCATATTCTATCCTCGAGAGAGACGTGTGTAATCATGAGGATTAGTTTTTCGGCTGCATTCCCTCGTA
>JAHLJT010002406.1:80015125-80161254 GCA_031308135.1 Acheta domesticus
ATCAACATAACCAAGTCGGAGAGAGCCACTATCTGGAGTACAATTCTAGCGGCTCGTGTCTCATTGGTATTTTTTTGTGGTTTCTAACACCACACACCAGGCGAATGCCGCAGCAGTACCCTAAAAAGGGTCACGGACCGAGAGCGGTATTTTTTTCCTCTTCTTTGCCTAGTTTCACTCGTACTTGACATTCGCATACATTTACATACACTACACTATTACCAATGACGAGAGATTAGTTTGATAATCAGAGGCGTGTCCGGATTGGCGATGCCACACGATGAGAAATCACATGGGTTGGTCAAAACACGGCCAGCGGAGAAGTGTAGATCGGCGGAGGATCTCGCCATGGAGGAAGATCAAAGTCATCTCCGCGATAAAACAATGTGTTTACTACTACACTTGCGGGACTAATGACCTTGGTAGTTACTTCGCCTGCAATACTTCGTGGATCAAGGTTAGTGCATCGAGCTGTTGTACCGAAGTTGGCGGGTTCAAACGTGATTTAAGCTGTATATGTCAAGGGCCTTTCTTTCGGAGGGAAGTAAATCCTCTGTTCCATGTCAGATTTCTAAATGTATAAGTTCCTCAAGGCATTAAAGAAGCCTTGCGCTAAAGTGGAAACTGAAACTGAAAAAATAATCAATCACGTAGGCGCACGGATGACACACCTGACAAAACGACCTTGTGTGTTGCTCGCCACAATAGCGTTGGATACCGGGCGCTGCACCTGACACCCTGACACGCCCTGCACCAGGCTGACTGGTTTTGAAGGCAGCCGGCACGGCGGCGACAGCGTCCGTGCAGCGGAACGCGTTTCCCTGAGCGCGCCCGCAACGCCGCCACGCCGCCGTGCGTTCCAATCAGCAGGCGCGCTTCTCAAGGCCCCCCCTCATCACATTCATTCATATATGTACCCAGCATGCATTATTATTATATAGTCTTATTTTATATTATTATTATTATTATTATTATTGATTATTTTGCGAATCAGTCTTTTCTGACCAAGCTACACTCTCTCATTCGAGACCCAGTCATATTCTATCCTCGAGGAGACGATGTGTTAATCATGAGGATCAGTTCCGGCTGCATTCCTTCGTAAGACAAGGTTAAGTATTGAATTATGAATTATTAAGGTGAATAGGATGATGATGATGATATTTGATCGTGGCCCATTTTGAACCATCCCAGCATTCGCCTGCATGACCCAAGGAAAACTCTGTCAGGATGGCCGGCCCGGGGAATCCAACCCTTGGATTTCCAAGTCAGAGGCACTGCAGTGACATCAGTTGATGCCTTGATTCGGTATTACTATAACTACACCTATGCGCAATACCTTACTATTTGTAAAGCTATCTTCTTGGAATAAAATTGATGAATGGGCAGCTTGGTGATGTAAGCGATTAAAATATACGAAATTTATCAAATCTTAACAAAACATTTACTATATTCTTTATCCGAAATAATTGACCATTATCTCAGAATATGAGTCGAGGTAGGAAATCCAAATGATTTCGGAAGTCACTATGTAAAACGTATGGAATTGAAAATACTCCAGCAGAATTTCTCCAGCATTTCAACATGATCTCAAATGTAAGCAATGTTAAAAGGACGAAAAATATTTGTTGATTTTCTTTTCTGTTAATGCCGTATATCTGAGATCTTCTGAAAATAATACTTGTTTTCCTTCATCTTTGATCATTATGAAACACTAAACTTATATATTCAAGGTACACCAAGTATGCACACGGGCCAGTTGTGGAAAAATATATGCAGAAAAGTGTTTTATATGTTTTCTGAATTTCTTAAATAATTTAGCTAACAAAACTGTAGATTGTTTATTTCATTCAATTATAAAGGATGTAACATTAAAAATTGATATTGAATAGCAAGGAAACATTTAATTCGAACTACCGAACAATACTAAACAGGAGTAAAATGAGTAATTATTTTTTAATTAACACACATGGTCAGAATTTTATTTATAAAACACAATTACATAACTCTCTTTTCTTACGAAGTATTCGTAAGGCGAGAAAGTAAAAAATTAACTGTGAAGGCACGTAATAAAGGAAAATTCAACAAAAAGCAAATGTATGAAAAAATATGTCAATAGTTGTTGAGGCTTGAATCATAATGAATTTATCAGTATAATTACAGATGTATTCAACATTAAGATTTCAGCTCGATAGTATTTAGGGTATATATTTTCTTTATAAAGACTGTCATCCTTATGAACATTGTTATTCTTATTATTAAATTATATAAAAAGTGGCTAAAGAGGTCATCTTCTACACTAATTTTTACATGGACATATGAATAGGTTTCGTTCTTTTCCTCAGAAATTTATGTAAATGTCTCTAAATGATTCTTAATATGGGATAATTATTCTGAAACTATGTTATTTAATATGGTAATATTATTATTAAGATTATATAAGGTAATTAACTATTCATTAAGATTTTCATAAAGGATCATTGATCAATTCAATCTATTTTACCGAATTTAAAAATAAAATTACAATGTTATGTAATTTTCTATCGTCTCCTTGCGAATGCAACCCTGCAAAACAGTGGCCGCTGCACCACGCACTTCTGAAGCAAGACAGATTATGTCTGCGTATACCTCAGATGGAACAATGCTCGTACACGACAAAGGATGGTTGGGAAAAAGTTGCTTCAAGAAACACAATACTATACATTTGTTGAAAGAACAAACGCAACTTTCCTGACAAAGAATTGGCGAGGCTTGGAAGGATGTAACACACCTGCAAATATGTGTTCAAAAAAGGCATTCACTCAAACTTCTTACAATCGATTTTTCTCGTTGAGCGGGATAAAGGTTTATCCTTTCTACACTTCGTACAATAACGGTAATCTGTAGATATTCTTGTTCAAAGCAATCGGTTGAGATGTGAATGGGATATGAATCCATAATTTTTTTTCCAATCGCCTACTCAGGTATCGTTATGCTTGATGCCGTAATATGAACAGAAACACCTTCGCTTGCGTGATGCCAACTCACAAAGAAACCACATATTTCGTTTCATTGATTCATTGTTTCCCGCTTCACAATGTTACGCGCCAAGCATTTACGATTGAAGAATTATTAACTATTCATCGTTCAACAGAAAAATGATACTCTTCTAATATAATGTCATATTATAAATTCAATATTACAATGCCATATTGGCATTTACATATCATAGTCTTTGACACATTTTCTATCAGCTAAGGTTATCATCCTCACTATTCCAATTAACCGAATGTCCACTAGCCCCCCATTCGATTCCCGCAGATGCCACTGGTCCGATTTCACAGCAACCACTCCCCTCCGCTTTTGAGCGAAACCATCGTCATCGCCTCGCAGCCTTTCAGCAGCCTACGGTCGTTACGAGAGCACCATCCAGTGATCGAGAATCACGTGCAGCGATAAATCGAGTTACGCGCCGACGCGAACAATGCAGCGGCGGTGGCGGCTGCAGCCGGCTGTATCGAACACAATCGCCACTATCGATTCCACCCCTCGATGCCCCTCTGTAACGAAATTATTGCTCCATTATCCGCGTACTGGGAAGCGCCCGCGCGGCTCGCAGAGACCCATTAAGCCACCAATTAAGTCAATTAAGCCCCGATTCGGCGCGCAAAAAAGCATTTAATACACCTAGCGGCAGCCGACTCCCGCGTCATAGAGGCTGAGAGCTGAATATATTTCCATAATCCCGCTGGACAAACTGTTCTTTCATTAAATAAAGCGATCGCTAATAGTGATAGCATTATGCTAATGCTCTATTAGCGATGATACAATTTTGTTTCGTAATTGGAACAAGGCGCATCGGCCGGCGGGGATCAACGACTCGCGGATGGACGATTTTAATTCCATTAAGCCGCATTGGGATGCTGCAATGCGGCGGGCAAAATTTTGAAGTGAAACAAAGTTTCAAAAAAGATTATACTTTTTCTGAATTAATGGGTTCTGTAAATAAAGATGGACAAAATATTAAAATAGTCGTGAAATACTAGAGGATTTGGATAATGAATCTACATTCATTAATCGTGTGTTGCAGGTATTTTCGTGTGACGTTAATAGATATTATTTAATGAATATACAAATTATTCTCTTCCACTCATTGAAACATAATATGAACTCTTTCTTGTTTGTCAATTTTAACTCAAAAACCTGATTGACAAAGGTGACATATTGATTAAAAGTAGTAGATGATTTTTCTACCTTATTAATGAAGTGCTACCTTATTAATGACAATGTTGATAGATTTACTAACAATGATACATTCTGGCAAAAGAATGTAAAATGAGATTCTATTCATTACTTCCAAGCGCCGCCCCTGAGTCACGGGTGCCGTTCGACCCCCGAGCAGGGCAATTTCCGCGAATCCTGTGGAAAACGGAAACCGCGCTAACCCCCTCTACCCGTCGCACATGTCGCGTCGCCGCTTATCCGCGCCTGCGTAATTGGCAGCTCTGCGACGCGCGCCGCCCCGCAACTCAGCATCGAGTCCGTCCGTTGGGTACTCCTGCACCTCCTCTCTTGGCGATGCCGGCCGACGCAGCCTTCCTCCGACGCCGTCTTGCACCGCAAACAAACCAGCCGCTAGCCGTCTACACGCCATGTGTTGCACTGCTTGCCTTTTTTCCACGCTTCTATTGGACAAATTGTTCTCCATATTGTCCTAATTTCGACTTTTGTATCTCCGTTCTACTAAGCCCCCCAGAGTATTTTCACACTTTCCCAAATTTGAGCAACTTCCTTCTTCTAAAGACAGCCCTTTTCACAGCCCTTCCTGCTTTATATTCTTGAATAAAATCCAATTGATTCCAACGGGATTGCTTTCAAACCGTCTCATTGTGCTTCCCTCTCTTCCTACGTCACTTTCGTCTCCGCACGCCACCGATCTATCATTATTCTACTTACGGATCTCCCAAGCTGTTTAGCCAACCATTCCTTTAGGCCTTCTCCTCTTGAATCCTACTGATCGTGCACATCACTTCGTGCAACACCTTTCACACTTCTCCTCACTTTGACCGCATGAGATGATTCAGAAGCAGCATTAACGTCTCTTCAGCGTCTCTAGCAGGGAGCTCCTAGATTTCGAGTTCGAACGATGGTAAATTTTGGACACCCACTAAAAAGCTGAATTGAACCAGTCTGGAAGAGAATTCTAGGGGTCGGCTGCTTCGATACGTATTCGTGATTTATCCAATCAATTCCAGGCGAATACGAGAGCAGTATCTTATGATGCAGGCCACGTTGCGCGCGAGTTTCCTTTCCTCAACTCTCGTCCTCTCCTCTCCCCTTACACATATTCTACTCACATTTATTTGCTCTACACTATCACACACACTGGAAGAGCAGTCGGGAGTTTAGAGCTTGTCTCGCGTCGAATGATACTCAACTAGGACAGATACTTAGAGAGGAAAGTCATCCGCAAGATGACGTGTAGGTCGGTGCCGAAACTAACGTCTCAATGGGGATGAATACCGCCACCCCTTCCGACTAAGACGCCCTACTCTTCCAGGGAGAACGACCAAAGTAGTCGACGTGTCCGGATACCATACTCACTGCTTCCGCTTCGCTTCTCTCAACACTGACTTTATAGCCTGGTCATATTCAGTCGCAGTCTGGTGGAGATTTCTAGCGGCGGCTGTTCTGATCGGAAGTTTTCCAAGGTTGCTCCGGTCAACACCAGGCAAATGGCAGAGCAGTACCTTCACAAAAGGGCAACAGACCGCGTGCGATCTACCCTTCGACACCCTTGTCTTATCCTCGCCTCTTTCTCACACACACTTACACTTACATGCACCTACACCACCTCACATGCCAAGACACCAGTCGGAAGTGTACAGTTTGTCCGGGGCTGGGCGATGCTCAAATGGTGGGAGGTACCTGGTTGGGGAACAACTACAAGCCGACGTGTAGGTCACTCCATCCAAGCCGTCGTGTTGGTCACGACGTGTCGGTTCACGCCGATCCCGCAAGGATAGATCACCACCATCTTCCTCGATACAAAAACGTGCACTACACTTACGGCACTGATAACCTTAGCAGCCGCCGCGCCCGGAAACAATCCATCAATCCTACCCACCATGGAGATCCCGTTCCGCGCCGCCCCCTCCTCGTGCGCCGCGCCGCGCCGGGTGCAACAATATCCTAGTTTCTCGGAAGGGCCATCGCTCGCGCCCTGCTTGCTATTCCGCGGGCGGACGCGCGCGCGCGCGGACGTCTCTCTAGTTAGCGTAACCGGCCGCGCGCGCCCGCCGCCTCCATCGCCGCCGCCGCCGCCGCTGGCACAGCGCTGCGCGGCAGGGGTCGACACTCGCCTCGACGGTCGCCTGGAACGTCTGCGGCGACGCTCGCGACGCCTGCAGGTGGTGGACGAGCAGCCGTCCATCGCCGACACAGCGTGCGCCGCCAGTGGGGTGCCCGTCTTGCTACGTCTCCGGGTTACCTGTGTTCTCATCCAATCACTTTCACGTCCATGGGAATTCATTCTATAAGACCATGTGATTAAAGTTCATTTTATGACTACTGTTAAAAGAATTCTCAAAATTAATCATTCAGCTTTTTGTATGGGATTAGGTGATGTTAACAGTTATGATTTTTGAAGAGTACAACTTTCTTCTGTCGTGTTCTGCCAACTGTGTAGATAAATGTTAAATGAAATAGGCAGACAGTACTATACACCTTTACCAGTTGGCGTATGATCATTCCTTGTAGATGAATATAAAAGTGTTTTTTGCTTACCGTAATTTCGCTAAATCATTGCTACTCCAAACAGAATACAGACATTAATGAAGAGTCATTAATAAGCTATAATTTTCGGCCATATCACTCATGTATGCGAGTGCGTTTCATTCTAAAGGCTCACACTGTCATTAATTAATCTTAACATTTCAGCAAAGAAATACTGGCGGCAATTCTTTTTGCGAAGTATTCATTGTTTTGTGTTACGGGGGTATAAAACGTAACTCTTTTCAAATATTATCTTTGTTACATCACACGATACTCGATCACATAGTATAGAAAATAAGCATTGGCGTTGCCAGTTCCATAGACGGCAGTGCAGACTCGGAGTAGTGGCAGCCCTGCGAGCGTTCGCAGCCCATTGGCGGCAGATGCGCGCGGGACAATTGGTGGCGTATAAGGCGCGCGGCCGCCGCCGCCGCCGCCGCCGCCGCCGCCGCCGCCGTTGCAGGCGCAGCCGTTCAATTGTAACGGGGGCAGCTTAAATCAGCAACGGGCAGCGGCTTCCGCTGGATGGCATGTGGTGGCAAGTCGCAGACGGCGGTTACGGAGGAGGTGACACTAGAAACGGCGCAGTCGTTAGCTGGGAGGAAGTGGAAACGGTCGACGACGAGCAACGGAAAAGGGAGCACAGATCTGAAGGGCAACGGGAAAGGGAGAATAGAAGTGAAAGTAGTGAGTATGTAGATGAGACAAAGTGAGGGATGAAGGAAATGATTAAGACTGGCAGTACTTATGGACTCAAGAGACGGAATACTGAGAAAACTAACGATCTGAAAAGAATGACGCAAATACAAGTAATAAAGGCGTGAAGAGAGCGCCCTTCAGAGGAAAGAATAATTAGTCTAGAGGAAAGAATAGTCTAGAGGAAAGAATAGTTAGCAAAAGAGACAAAACGTGGAAATGGAATATTAACCACAAAACCAAAGGCTACTGAAAGTAAAAGAGTAATATTACTAAACCAAAATGTATCATAATTAAAATATACATTTAAATTAAATTAAATTCAATTTAAAGCTTCTCCAACAAATCACAGACAATATTATCTCATGCGAATCGGTACGACGTTTTCAGGAAATATGTGGAAAGGGGAGGCGAAAACTGTTCCAAGAGAGTACAAGATGAAGAGGGAGTGGTTTTGATGACTATATTGGGATCGCGAGATGCCTTCACCAGCCAAGCCTCAAGCTGCCTCTAGTTGTGCACAGAACGTCCCCTTAAAGATGTGGCTACACATCGGACTACTACGTCAATATATTTGCATCCACCTGCCCCTGGCTGATCTCTTCTCGACATCTTACATGCAAGATACATCTCACGAAAGTCTTCCTTCTTCGGAGTTGAAGTGAGGCTTAATGCTTGACCGACATGTTTCTATTAAAGTTATCTCTAACATTCGATTACAAATCGAAGATATTTTATTTCCGAGAACAAGAATTAGGTAAAAACTAAAAGAAATTTTGATAGTGGTCCAGTCAAACTTATTTTATTATTATTATTATAAATAATTTTCATTTTACCGCAGCATAAGTTTAACAACAGTGTGGGAATATGTTTCCCGTTTCGTAATTGCCAACTAGTTCAACAACGTTCGTAAAATGTAGTGGAAATGTTTTATATTTATCACTATCTGTACATGTACGCTGTGGCGAAATATTTGAAAGAAATCCTACAGTACAGCTTATTTTAAAATCGTAATGCACTACATAAATAGAAACACTATTTTTTTTTGTTCAACGACACCATAGTGTCAGTCGATGACTACATTGCTTTTACTTACACTCACAAATCTTGTATTTAAGACACTCTTCGAACTTAAGAAAATTTTGTAACAACAACCTTAGCAAGTTACTAACTTCTTGAAGAACAACTTTAGACTCGCATGTTTTCTCTAAGTGGAAAATGTCGAGTGCTTTCAATAAACCGATTACAACTTACACAATGAATTTATGATCAAATGACAAATGATCTTTCCCTGATGACATAGTAATAAATATACTTTATAATAGTAAGCGATAAAACATATGGAGCCCACTACCTTTAATTGAAAGCAAAAATCAGGAAATTTGGTTGAGTGGAAAGCTCAACTTCTTTCTCAATGAATGTCCAAGGTTTTAATGGAAATAGAAACTATTGCATTCCTATAAAGTTATATTAAGAAAAATATCAAAAACTATTTTCAGCCATTTTACCGAAAATGTATTAAATATCATGTAAAATAATCTCAAAAATTAAAATATTTTAATGATCTCCGAAACTTGACCTTACTCCTGACGTATTTATAAAATTCCAACTCAAAACTTTGTAATCCAACAGAGATCTGCGTGTCTCATTCATCAATAAATACAAATCAATTTTCGGATATAAATTTGAATATATCTCTTCTCTGCCCGCATCTATTTAAACCAACTTATTCCATAACTAATATATCTTAATTCTGGCGTTTATTCAAAATACGTGCATCTGAAAAGAACTTTAAACACGGTGGTTAAGGCTGATATTTGAGATCGTATTGTGGAGATGATTACAATACTTTTCTCCCTATAATTCTTTTCTCCCAAATCCGTTTTATCAGATACATTGTACACAATGTGGATTTGCAAGCAGCAAAAGCTATCGATAAATGACCGTAGAAAGGATATAAGTTCACATATAATCATAATATTGTCAGAAGTCATAGGATTGCTAACATCCATGTTTTGAATTGTGTTGAGGCCAATATTTTAGATAAAGAAAGAGGACAGTTACCATTCGCCCTTGCTATTATAAATTTTTTAAAATTAATTGTAAACGTAATATACTACAGGCTGATATTAACGAAATTCGTAGAAGTTACACAATTATTTTTAAATAGAATTTATCTCTTTGGATTGGACATAAGCCTGCATCTACTGATCTCTATTGTAATCATTGCAAGCCCTGATTAATTTGTCACTCTGTTTCCTAAAGTTAGGTTGGTACACTGTACAATTCATGTTATTAGGTTGTCAGCTCTCTCTCACTTTGTATTCTTAGCCTATTAGGATTTCTAGTTCTGAAGAAAATACTTCATCCTTTGTCAAGTGTTGATATAACTTCCCAATAGTACTGTATTTTATTTAGTATTGTATATAGCTAGTTATATAGTGTTGTATATTGTATATTATAACTTACGAATAGTATTGTAATATTTTAAAATAAATCAAGCAGTGTCTTAACTATTCTAAAATTTAAAAAACAGGATAACACATCTAATCAGAACTAATATTGGAGACTTGGAACAATCAACTTGATTCTGACTTAATTTAAGCGTGATAATACATTTACTCATCACGTTTACATTTAATGTTATGGCCCAACCCATCCAAGGAATGCACGTTTTACACAATTATATCAATGTTTACATCTGAGAAATATCTGAAACCATAAGAATTGAAACATTAAGAAACATAGTATAGGACGCAACATGAATGAATACAAAAAGTGCTTATACTGGAATGTACCTGTGTTATTTGGTCATAGTTTTCAAACGAAAATTTTATCTTCCAGTCCGAATCGGTACCGTTCCTGCTTCAGCTCTTTACGCCTCTTCTCTCTTTTTCATCCCCGTGCGTTATCGCGTGTCTTGGTCCACTTTGCTCCACACCTTCCTGTCACGCTTCACCTGCCGATCTCCGCCGCGGAGGAGCGCCCTGCCACCTGTCGGCCGCCACGTCCGAGGCGCGACCGGGGCTGTCAGGCGGTTGCTCGCTTGTCCACGCGTTGGAGTCTCCGAACACCCAAACGTCCTCGTCACCTCCGACTGCACCATTGTCAAGTGATATCCCCTTTTCAACATCCGTTTCCGAACACTATATTGCAATAACACTGAAGGCGCAACGGCATGATGCATTGCAGCTGACTCCATTCATTCGGAGTCGTCGACTCAATGGCACTCACCAATTACCCAAAGAAGGAAACATCTTGCATAATAAGCTAATGAGACTGCTGATGTTGCATAAAAAACATGTACTACGCATAAACAGCAAAATAAATATTGTGTTTGTGATTATGTATTGCAAAAGAATCGGGTGTGAAAACACATCAGCCTCTTCATCTTAATATAACAATCAGAGAACTGCGTACAAAGCATCCTGTTGCACACCTTCAAGTTGATGCCTATTATCTTTATATATCACACAAGGAAGGAAGGAGGTGACTCAGACAAATTGAACTTCCTGGCACTGTGCCGTAGTCGGAATGGGAAAGTAGGTAGTTAGTCATCAAAATAACCCACTCATATGGCTAGTCATTAAATCTAACAGAAATAACGGAGATAGAGGGATACTAAGTGTAATAAGAGGTATTGGGAAGAAAACTACGCAAGATATGCAGAATATCACTGACAAAAAATTGCTAATGCTGCTGACAAGAAATGTAAGGCAAAACTTCTAAGTAAAAAGTGAAGAGACAAACCATTCCGTGGGCAATACTTAAAAAGTATGTAAAAATACATATCAACCACTTATTTATGTGACTTAATAACAAAGGAATGAACAGAATCAGAGAAATTGTAATAGCGGCACAAGATGAAGAACTGGGAACATGACAACGTGATAAAGCGATGCTGAAACGTTTCCAAGATGATAAAAGACGTACATCCCAGGAACGGGTCAAAACCACTGATCATATTACTATCTCAGCTTGTACAATTCCAGCAAACTTTCGATTACATTAAAAGGAGCCGCAGGGTATGTAGTCACTAATAGAATTAGGGACAGTTCTTATTTTGCACAAAGTATTGTAGAGACATTCCTAGTCAAAATATTTGACTTCAGAATATTCAAAATATTTGTTTCTTTGGAAGCTATTCCAGTTTGGGGTAGATTTTATATTCAACCGACACCTAGTGTCTTACATCGTCTAAGTGAATTTAGGGCGTAATTATTTTCATTCAAACGATTTGAATAAGGAGCAATGTTTACAACCCGAACCTTGTCACCAATACAGTATTATTATTTTTTTGTTTCGCGACTCGGTCACGTGAAACGTGCATCCCTCCGGGGTTCAGACATGGTTATCCGGGTAGGTGCACATTATTTTTCTATAGGGGAAAACACAATTTAATGATGATTCCATTTCTATACCCCAGGTTTGCTAGCTCTAGGGAATGGGGTGAAATTATGAAGATGAATTATGAAATAGATTGTCACAGAAAGAATATTTGTTTGTATTTAGAAAACACATTCACTAAACGCATGGGTATGAGTTATTCGGGTTACGGTGACAGTCCAGACGGGTGTTTGTGGTCGATCTGCTGACGACTCAGCAGCCAAAGAATGTGGACTGCAGTCAGCAGAAACCGACCTGGGCGCTGTCACAGACACAGGTGTTTTGCAAAAGATCTGCAACTGAAACGACCCGCACGTCATCAGTGTCATCGTGACCCGTGCTCATATAACCCCATGCACCCCTAGACACGAGCTTCTTCTTGAGCTCGGACTGCTTGTGGGCTAGACTGATGACTGGCGCCATGTTCGTTGGATGCAGCGTGACAGAGAGCTGCGCGGAGATCGTGTGCCTTGTAAGATCTGTATAACCTTTTCTAGGGGCTTCAGCCTTCCTGAGATGGCCAAATTATCTTATATAAATTCGTAGTAATAAATATGTTTAAGTAAGTATGTGCTTCCTAATTAATACCGAGACCAGGGCTTCTTCCCCTCGGTTGTAGTGATCTCCTCCCTCTCATAAGCGAGTTTTGCTCTCTCTGATCCTAACCCCCATCCGCCACATTTGTGACAAGATACACACAAACATGTAGACACACATTCAACAGAACCATGCCCGAGGCGGGTGTCTAACCCTTTGGTCCGACCTTAGGTTCGAGACTGCTACTGCACTATTGCTTTAGCGATCCCGGCCACAGAAGCGATATTACTATTATTATTAATATATAATAATAATGTTCATATTCTGGTTCACAGGAAGACATGATTATCAAATAACGAATATTTTCATGAAGTACTTTATTTGCTAGTAATTTGATTATTTATCCGATTGCAAAACGTTTCGGACAAAGCTACAAGAATTGAGGATAATAGACTTCTGCATCAAATTTCGTCTTCAAGGTTTATCAATTGTTTTTTCTCCTACGTGTTTTCCTACGAGACCAGTCCTGGAGGTAATGATTGAGAGAATGAAACATGGTTCTGCTTCCATTGTTCTTTAATTTGGTATACCAGATCGCTGTATTTGATAATTTTTTCAGTGAATGTCTTTTACGTACTCCTATTGTAAGGACAGTAACATGAGTAAGAAACGCTATTTTTAGTTCACTGACAGTTATTATGAGATCTAGACTGTTTCATGTGTCAAAATTGTACGATAAAAATAAATTATGACGTTTTCATTTTAACACAAGTTGAGAATTGTATTAGCAGTTAGGAGCATGATAATCACTAAAATTAGGGCATGGGTGCAATTTGTTGGTGAATTATAGAAGCTGTCTCGTTATGGTGCTTTGTTTAATCTGCCTTTGCTGGAGTTGCACATTCTGAAATATAATGATCTTTATTTTCATGTTGAATCATATTACATCAGACGTGGCATTTATCAGACGAAACTTTCGGATCTTTTTGAACTTGTTTCCTGCAATTTCTGGAGAGAATAAATTAATCTTGAATGCCCAACATTAAGACCTCATTTTCAGCCCAAATCACCATCTGCCAACCACTTTACAGAGACTGGGAAGTGTGCGCATGGATCGTTCAGGGTGTGAAAAAATTTACCGTGCATTTGTTTTTATGACCCCTGGTCTTGCTTTTGTTTTTCTGAGTGAAGCGATTTGTTTTGAATGGAGTTCCTGGATGACAGTTACGCTCCTCCTTACTACTATTACTCCTTACTTACTCCTCCCTATACTTCGAGGCAGCATAGATGTTTCTATACAAGATGGGTGATGCTTTTCATATTTTATTATTATTGCTGTAAATATTAATTGCTGTTAATGTTATTATTATTAATACTGTGTAAAAGGAAAGCAAAGATGAAAGGTAAAATCACAAATCAAAGCGTTCTCGGAACGTACAAAACACAATGAAAGCATTCTCTAGATTTTTAAGAAAAATGCCTTCTCCGTCCTGATTTCCTTAACCTCTTCCCGATTCTAAATCTTCAGAGAGCGTGGGAAACACCGCGAAGCGAGTGCATGTATCTGTACAGCACCCGCATGTCCAACCATTGCAATTGGTTCGGAATCTACAACTCCGGAAAGCGGCAGATGCTTCATGATGTCGCGTCGTTTACTTACTTCGCGGTCGGATCCTGGCGGCGGTGGCGGCGGCGGCGGCGGCGGCGGCGGGCGCGTGGCGGCGCTGGAGGCGGCGGTGGCGGCGGCGGCCGGCTGCATCATTAGAGCAAGTGCCCTTTCCCATCCCCCCGGGGCCGCGACCAACAAGGCGATGCGGCCGCTGCCAGACGCACAATGCGCGGCCTCCGCTAACAAGAGGACGTGCCTCGGGGCCGGCGAAGAGCCTCGTTGCGCTCGCTGCCCCGGCCCCGGCCCCAGCCCCACTTGCACTCCACAATGTCGCGTTGCTTCGCTCGCGAGAACGCAATTTCCTTCAACGTTCTTTCAATATAGAGATGGAGCGAAACTTTGAAAGGCTGCCTAATTTCACCGGCTCCAATGGATCACTAGCAGAATTGTTGTTGTCTCACCGGCGTGGCTGACTGTAATGTCCCACGGTTGAGCTCCGACGGTGGTAAATATTCGTCATTAGCTACGTAGCTGGACCCAATTCAAGTACTATCTACAAACTGTCACTGTGGAGAATTCTAGCGGAAAGCTGCTCTCGATCGATAGGTATCTGTGGTTTCTCCTATCATCACCACGAGAATACCAAAGCAGTACCCTAACGGAAGGGCCACGGACCGCGCGTAATCTTTCCTTCATCTTCCTTATTCCCTCCTCATCCATTTCACTCTCTTATATCCAGAACACTACCAGACTGTCGAAAGATCACTTGAGAACACAAGTGCTTGTCCCGACTGGGGTGGCGCCTTGCTGAGGGAGATACGTAGAAGAGAAACCGAAATGTACTTTGGTGCCATGTCTCACGCTGTGAGGGAGGAACACCGGTTCCTGCCAAGATAAAGCATGGAGTATACTTCCGGGATCAACGATCTAGTAGTAAACGCGGGCGAAAACAATAAAACTCACACAAATTAATTTCAAACATTTCCCATAAATTTGAAATATCTTAACCAATGGTATACTGGTATAATGGATACCAACACCGTAACCAATTAATACATTTCATTTGTATTCATTTGACTTGTATTAATTCTTAGAACATAAATGCTATATCATCAACTTTTTTGTCGACTCTGTCACAAATTTTAATTATCGCTAAAGAGAAAAATAATTTCCGTACAGTAGTCAACCACTATTTAATCTTTGTGACTGTGTGTTACTTCAAATTGTTCAAAGCATTCGTCTTTACAATTTAAAATATCTCTTTTTTTCTGAAATAAAGAACTTTATTAATACGCACATCTAAGAATAATTATTTTGAAGTGTAACTTAACAAGCTAAAGCCATGAGCAATTGAAATTATGAAGTTTGACAATAACAACGCGACACTTGATCTACGTATCCTGGATATAACGACATCTGGATTAGAAACTTGTGACTATTGTTGTACTCTCTTTGTAGTTAACATTTACTATCCTAATCGCAGAGAAGGCCAATACAGAAATTAGTAACATTTCAATTATTTATTTATTATATTTACATATTATGTTGTTTTATTCTTCATTTATTTTATATATTTTCAGTATATTCTTCTGGGCTTGAGAGCAGACCATTTTCACTATCTGCCTAAGCACTTTCTGATATTTGTCCTTGTCGTTGCAGAAAGCTACTAAACGGGAAAAAACACCATAGCTGGGGAGCACATGCCCTTCACATAATATTAAACCCAATCAACAAGCTCTATACAGTTTAACTACCAGAACCCGACAGACGTCCTGTTCTCTCTCTGTATCTCTTTTCCTCACTCTTTCTCGCTCTTTCTCACTCTTTCTCACTCTTTCTCTCTCTTTCTCTCTCTTTGTCACTCTTTCTCTCTCTTTCTCACTCTTTCTCTCTCTTTCTCACTATTTCTGTCTCTTTCTCACTATTTCTGTCTCTGCCTCACTATTTCTCTCTCTTCCTCACTATTTCTCTCTCTTCCTCACTATTTCTCTCTCTTTCTCACTCTTTATTTCTCTTTCTCACTCTTTCTCTCTCTCTCCGCCTTGCCCCACGTCACACGGCAAATTGCAGCAACAATGAAGCCCAGGTGGATTGGGAATTGCTTGTAACTGAAGCGTCATCTTGTGCTGCAGGGCCATCTACTGGAGTTGCAACAAAATGAACAGCATAAATACCTTTTTCATGAGAAAAGACGTTAGATATGCAAACTTTCATAGAGATCGGTCAAATGGTGTCGGAGTTTATCGATCTCGAACAAACCAAAATCAATTTTTTTACTATTTAAAAACTACAATATTTATAGGTTTCTTTGTTTTATTCACTTTTAACACTAGAATGACGGTCACCGGTCAATTGACCGGTTGGCAGTTTTGAACTGCTGTATTTGGGAAACTAGTATATGTAGGAGTATGATATTAAGTGGCTTTTATTATTTTAGGCTCCAGAGAAATCTTATAATTTGTATGGAAAAAAAGTTGTGTGGTGCTGGAAAAACAAGCGAGCCTACCTAAAACGACGGCTGCCGGTCGATTGACTGGTGTATAGTTTTAGCATTTTTGTGTGTGTTACTGACATTCATGACCGTTAGTTTTTTTCTTTTTATCAGTTTTGAACCTTATAAATAATTTGTTGAGTAATGTTCAACCCAAAATTTGATTTTTATTCTCAATAGCCATTCACATTTCTTATCATTTTTTGATTGTAAACCGCCGCAAAGCAACATGAATGTAGGCCCAAGTCTGCATTTTTATACCTACGCATTGTTTCTAATATTGGTACTTGCCCGCCTGGCCGTATGGATTTTCGGTACTGCTGTCGATGCGTGTTTGAACTTGTCACTGCGTCTCGTCACAATTTTCGCATCAGGCAAGAATACTACACGTGGTACCGTTCAAAAAAGGGACAGGTTGCTTGTGACGGATCTCTATTATTATAGTGGTATTGTGTGTGGTGTTCTACAGTCCAAAAAAGTTGCGGCATGTCGAGAAAACGTTTTTTTATACCAGCTCAAATTCTTGAAGAGCTGCGGAATATTTCTTCGGATCAGTCTGAAAATGAGTCCGATGATCGTGAGTCAACTGACGTAGAAAGCGATATTGAATTTATTCCGCTAGAATCACATTCTTCCAGTGATACATCAAGCAGCGAATCCGACTCGACGATACACGAATTTGACGATTCTATTCCTGGTAAGTTTCTTATTTTTATGCCCTAACTTATCTATTTTTTAAAAATATATTTTTACCACGTTTATACATCGTTATCATGCACTTAGTTGCAAACTTTGACCTGTTCTTCGGATTAGCCTTATTTGTGCCACCATCGGTTTTGGCGGTATATTCTTCTTATAGTTCATTTAAGTATTGTAAAAATTGTGTTTTAAATGTTTTTTAAATGTTTTTGGTATTAAAACCCTAATTTAATTTACTTTTGCGGCAATAAAATTAAAAATTTCCATGAAATGTCATGATTTACGTTTTTTCCTACCGATTTGAACGCGCAAAAAGGCACAAGTAAGACCAAACTCAAAAGAAAACAAATTGTTAGGGATACAATATACTTTAAACACAACTATAATATTTTAAAATAGTAATAGGGCACATCGCAATACCTAGACATCGTCACAAACATTAAAAAAATCCAACCGGTCAATTGACCGGTGGCTGTCGTTGTAGGTAGGCAACCAACTCCCGTCGTTCTAGTGTTAATTGTTAAATAAAAATTCAAATGTATATTCAAATATATATGAGCAAAAATTTTTTACATTTAAATATTTTCCTGCAAAAATTGAGCCCTCTTAGAGAAAATATTGATTTGACTATTTTTGGAAATGTTCCATTTTTAACTATGGATACTGGAAATCTTAAGAACGAAAAAGGTAAAATGAGGTTAGTTTTGGAGCTAATCTAGAACATTTTTAAAACAACTTTGTGATTTATGACTTTACCTTTCATGGTAAATCGTACAAAAGATTTTTGACCATCACCAAACAATAATCAAACTTTGACGGAATGTGAGGGTATATTTTATGATCTTCATTTTACGTATCGCAAAATATTAAAAAGTTGTAGAGCCTCGTAAATATGTGCGCAGTTGTTCATTGTTCCAGCAACAAACTGCGTACACACAGTTCGGAAGAGAAACACAAGCAGGAGGTAGCAGCTGGAACAACAACCACGAAAGGGCGGGGCCCACAGCCTCAAGAGGAATGGGAAAAAAGACGCATGCGCAGCGCCTGTGCGGAGGTCAAAGGTGAGGCGGCTTCGTTAGAACCCTGCTCCTGGGCCCCTCGCCCACAACGCGGCAGGTGGATCCCACACGCCTCTTCCACATACTGCGAGCTCAATCGACTGTTTTCGTTATTGCGTCCATCAAAAACATCAGAAATTATATTTTCATATTTTTATTTAATAGGTCATCACTGCTTACACCTAATGCTACGTGGCTAGTCCGAAGGTGTTTTAGCCATTACAAAACTTACTGTTCTATGGTATCCCAACCTTTCAAATTCTGGTTTTCGTCCCCCATCGCATCAAAGCGGTTGATGAGAGACCATAGAAGGGAAAATCCTGTAGAGAGAAAATCTGGAGTCAGAAGACGAGTTATACTAATCTTTCTGAACTATGTATTTCCTGACGTGGACGTCAAGTATTTTCCTTACAGGCTTTAGTCTCCCCATCACCTTCAAAGAATAGTATTATCGTCTTGAAAACTACTCTTTTACAAGAAACCTCTCTTTCAAGTAATATAGGCCACTTCGTTGAAGCCATATCGACCAAGAATATTTTGAGAAAAAATACCTTGTACATTTTTACCGTTAATTGATCGAACAGATGTTAACTGATGCATTAATAGATAGAAGACGGCCAGACGTATATAAGGAAATGAAGAAACATTTTGAAACAAAATCATTTTTACTGTATCATTAATTCAAAATCTTCATTTCGTCAAAATCTCTAGATATTTTGTACGATTACTTAACTTTATATGAACTCGGTATATATGAGAATGTAGGAATAGAAAGAAGTAAGAAGTTTTTCAACATAAATTAGTGAATTTATAAATAAATATAATCCACCTCTTATTTGGTCCAGTTCATGAATTATTTGTACAACATAACTTCCTTTCGTATTATCTAATGACGTTTGGGGAGAGTAAGGTGTTTATGGAGATGATGTAAACAATTAGCAAAGGAATTGTTCATTAAAGATTGACATTCAATACATCCTTGAGAGCAACAATGCATTGGCTGTTTTTCATGTTAAATTGAAATTATTGCCAATTAAAAACAGATGATAGTGACATATAGAAATAATAATGTTTGCACAAATTATAGTAATAATATGAAAATGAAGTGATCAAAAATATTCTTTATAATTTCAAAATCTCTGCCTCGTGAGTACCCTGAATTATTCAATGATTTTTAATGGACAGATGATAATGGTAAAATTTTATGAAGAATAATGGAGTAATGATGAATAAAAAGTAGAGGAAAATGGGAAAATCAAGAAATTCCTGTCGCCAAACAACTTTCTCCACTGCAAATTCCACATACATCGACGGGAATTTGATTCCTCGAAGGTTCAACGGCAGCGCACTTATTGCCACGCTAAGGACCACCCAATCGTCGAATCTGAAAGAAAAACTCGTTCTGAGGAGACTTGAAAGTGGCATACAGAAGAAATTTGTTATAATCGACAGAAAAATTCCCGACACATCGTAATCCGATGAATAATAATCCACAGATGACCAGCACGACCAAAGATTTATGCCCGTGTACCCGGACTCACTGCATTTACAGAGAATTTACTTCTATCTTTCTTTCTTGATTGCTAGTGATACTGAGCGCGTCAACTGCTAAGGTCATTAGTCCCGTAAGTACAGCATATGTTTTCCCTCAGGAGGTGGCGGTGATCATCCTCCGGTGGATGGCGAGATCCGGCGCCGACCTGCCATCGACTAGCGGGCTTTCCCCAATCAGGTATTTCCCACCAGCAGGGCACCGCCCCAGCCGAGAGAAGCTCAAAGCTCCCGACCGGTCTCCCGGCATAGTAGGGTAGTGTAGTGCATGTTAAGGTCCGTTCGCTTTAACTTCACTCCGCACGTAAACAAATGCACGTGGTCGTCACTTGTTCTTATTGGCTGACGGACACCACTCTCCCCTTCAGGGTGTCGTGCGCTTTAGGAGTTAGGTCCCTGTCAAAATTGATTTATTTCCTGACTCTCTACACAAACAGTCGAAATAATTTTCTTCTTTGCCTTGAAGTAAAATCAGACACAGAGCGTGACCTTAACTGCCAACCTTCAGCTGCCAACGGACCTCTTTGAGATAACGTTCGTTCGCCAGACCGTCAGCGCCGCTCCTGCCAAATTTTATCTGTAGCAGTTCCGTTCTCGAATGAGAAAGTTCTAAAAGAATGCTGTATTTTTGTTTGGCTAGTGAAAGGTGTGTTGGCTCATTGCGTTGATTTTTGTTTCCACATCGAACACAATAAGTGAAGGCAGTTCTCGGGATAATCCGGTTTGAAACATTCGCAGGAAAAATCCCTTAGAAGTGCTGAGAAGAAGGTTGTATTGATGTGTTTGAATAATTAGGGGATGAAATCCGTCAATGACTTTGTGGAAGGTGGAAGAAATGACTGTTGTATTGCAGGTGTCGGTGTTAGAAGTGTTTGAAAACTGTCTAATGAATTAAGTCATTGGAAAGGTAATTTCTCCACGTAAGAAGAGATATACAGCAAAACGGATGGAGGGCGAGTGCGATGAATTTGTTAATCTGCCATTCGTAGTCATGTGCACATATTTTCGTAGAAACGAATTTCCAACATAAAATAAAATTCTTGATGTGGTTAATGAACATTCGGGACTGCCAAATTTTAAAAGAACGCCAGTGTATGTTCTATTGAAATTCGTGCTTCCGGCGGAATTTCACAGCTACCTTGCAAGAACACACGTAAATGTAAGTTCTGTAATATTTAAGCAAAATATCTGCATATATTGGGTGTATTAAAGAAGTACTAGTGAAAATAATATGCTATGACAGTTCTGGCTGTGACACGTGTCGGCATTTGAGAACGGTCGTGGCGCGAATGGCGTAGCCAATCACGAACTACAGAGCGGAGGGATACACTCAAAAGTTGTTTACATGCGGAGTGAAGTTACAGCGAACGGACCTTAGTGTAATTGTATGTGTAAGGGATGAAGGAAAGGACAAAGAAGAGGAAGGAAATATCGCGCGCGGTCCATGGCCCGTTTGTCAGGGTACTGCGCCATTCATCTGGTATTGATGGGAGAAGCAACGGAAAACTACCGATGAGAGCAGCCGGCCGCTAGAATTCTCCTCCAGACAGCGACTGAATTCGACCTGGAATTTCTTTCTTCCTGGGATGCGCTGCTCTCAGCCTCTTTGCGTCGTTCGCCCCGCGGCTCATCGGCATCCTCGAACGAGCGTCTCCTGCCCGGAGCGAAAAGCACTGCCACCCACCTGTCGCCGCGCACCCGCCTCTCCCCCCCTCCTCTCCACGGCCGAGAGCCCTGCGCCGGCGCCGCGCCGCGCACTCGACGGCTTTCGACTGTTTGCGCAAAGTTGCCGCTCGCTGAACAAATGAAGGCGAGCGCGCGCACAATGGCCGTCTCTCTTCGGAGCGACGTCTCCGTATACAGTTATTTATTGTTTGTGTGTGCGAAGGGCGGGGCGCGGCGGCGGAGGCAGACGCTCAGCGGGCCGTTTTGTTCTTCCCTTCGACTCGTTAATAGACGTTCTATGGACAGAAGCCCGACCGCACAATGCGTACGATTTAAGTTAAACGAAGTAACTTCGCCGGGAACACTTTTTTCCGCTGTTTGTTCTCCTCGCTGCCGCCGCCGCCGCCGTCGCGGACTCCTCTTTTTGCTTTCCGCCTAAGCGATCTTTTCGGGAGAGAACAGCGCGGCGTATTGGCTTTATATTGCGCGCAGGGCGTGTGCGCAGACGGAGAGGCGCGTATTGTGTCTTCAGGTGCGCCCGCCGGGGACCCCGCCCGTTCCGGCCCGCTCAACAGCGCTCTGTGAGCAGGCAGCCTACCCAGCCATGGGCGATGGCCGGCGTCGGATGCAGAGATGACCGTGGAGCAGACGCTGCTGTTCCGGGAGCCGCAGTGCGGTTGCAACAGTCACACAGACTACGGTATTCTTTGGCGAAATTTCATTTCGGGTTTTCAAAAATTAGCACGTGGCCTTGCAAAGCGCGGAGAATTGCTTTTGATTGATTGTTTATTTTATTGTTTCTGGGCGCGTCACCTGCTAGTCACTGAAGTGCAGTACATGTTTGTTATCACAGGAGGTGGCGCTGTACTTCCTCCGCTAGAACGTGAGAGCCGGCGCCGACCTGCACGTCGGCTTGCTGGGGTCCCCCATCCACTTCGAGCGGGACACCGTCCCACCCGGGACAAGATCTAAGATCCCAGACCTACATGTGGGGTAGTGTAGTGCATGTAAATGTAAATATGTGTTAGGGGTGAGGATAAGACAAGGAAGAGGAAGAGAAGATCTCGCGCGGTCAAAGACCCGTTTCTTACGGTACTGCTCGAGCATTCACCTGGATTACTTTTGGAGAAACCATAGAAAGTGACTGATTAGTGCCACCCGACCGCTCGAATTCTCCTTCAAATAGCCTAATTGTCTAAAGTTTCTTTTTATTTACAACTTGCATTGTAGATATTTTTAACATATGAAAATACACAAGAAAATAATTGTGTATTTTTAAAACAGTTTAATCGTCGGAGACGCCACATTCGGCTAGTAACAATGTATTATTCTATAGCTCTGGCAAGCTTAAGAGGGATCAGGAGGGCCGCGGTCCCCCTGAAAATTTGGAAAGGGTCCCCGTAGCACCACGTAATAAAATAGTTTATTTCATTATTCAATTTTTTATTTTCCCTTTTATTTAAGTGGACAATTTCGGGAATTGATTTACAACATTATCCAAACCATTTAGCAATCCTGTAAATGATTCAATATGGAATTAATGGTATTTATTAATTATATCATTGAATTTACAATTTTATTTTTTCTGCAGTATGTTTATTTATTTACATATGACAAAATATGTTAGTGTAAATAAAAAGGTTTAAAGAAAAAGAGGGCCAAGGGAAACACTGAAGTTCATTTGGTCCTCCCCTCTCCTTTTCATTTGCACAGGCCTATACTCTGTAGCTTTGCCAGTGAAACTGATTGCATAGTGCAATTCAATGTGTTCAGTTTGGTGTACCTGTCATCACTCATATGAAAAAAATAGATACGTGAAGAGCGAAGCATTTGGGTAGTACTGTGATAAAACAGATTTTAGATCTAGGCTCCAGCTTATCTGTAGTGGTATCGGAAAGAAAGGAAAGAATTGTTTTATTAGAACGTTTAATGCAGCCTAATAGAAAAGTATCTTTTAGTCCAAGAAAGAAAAAGTAAAGCAGAATATTGTGATTTTCATTGCTTAAATTACGGTAATTTGAATCAACATGGGAAGTTCATGTAAGTTATTTCATCATCCATCAATTGATCACATCTGAAAGAGACTTGAGTTTTCTCGGATTCAAATAATTGGACGTTTAATGGTCAACTGGCTTTTACATTCTCATGAAGGTTGAGAAACAAGCATTTGTTAGAAGATAATTTAAATAAGCTAGGACAGCCGTATTTGAGCAAATTCGCAGCGTATGCCATTCGATAAAAGTCAGAACGGATTTTGATGACACTGTCTTACAAGCGTCTAAAGAAATCGCCGCCTGAAGTAGAATTGTAAATGCTTCCAGATGCTTTCTGAGTGAGGAAATCCGATGATGGTCCAAAAGTTCTTTTTAGGAGGTAATCCCACTGCAATATAGTCCGAATAGTCTTCTTTTAAGTACAAATAAACACATACATGTAATTGAAGAACATTGTTATATCTCTAGTAAAGCAAGTGATTCTCCGCGAAAAATATGCATTTACGTTTGTTCCAATGTAAAGCATTCGTGACATTGGGCATACGTTTTCCATCATAGACCCAAAAGCAGTTGTACTTAACATACTTAAGCTCAAACAACACTTCCCGCAAATCTAGGAGACGATGGTTGGTATGCCATTAGCGTATTCTCCAGTTTCACGACCCACCAAACCTGTGTATCCCGTCTCAAAATAACGCAACATAAATAGACCGCGAAAGTGCGGCGAGGGGCCGTGGGCGACGGAGTGGCTCTATCAGGGGCCTCCCGTCAGGAGGAAGGCGCCCAATTTACGAGCCGGGCCCCCGCCGACCCGGCCCGGCCCGCCTCGGCCCGGCCCGGCCCCGCGCCACGTCCGTCGCCAAAGTACGAATTCGGCCGCGAGCCCGCCCGGCTTCCGTCTCGGCCCGCGAGGGGTGGCCACGCCGCCGCCGGGCAATGCACATTGCTAGAGTCTCTTGTTGGGGCGGTGAACGTGACAAGAGAAGGAATAGCCATCGGAGTTAATGAATGTCAATTTTTCTTGTCATTTTAGAACAATGTCTTTTAGTACAGACATTCATTTTATGTTATGACGAAAGGAAATGACCTATTGTTATACATATTTTGCATTTTTCGTTGATTTCTGTTAATAATTAATTTTTTACTTTTTACCGTCATTTTTAAAGCATTTTTGCTGATTACAGCGATTTTACTATCATTTTAATGTTACTTGCTTCAAATTATATTTACAAAATACAACAATGTTCTCCATAGAATTCCTGAGTAACCTATTGGATTTTTTCGTTTAGAATTTTTAACGTGCATATAATTTTAACGCTTTTAAATTAGCAGCCAGCCATTGCCAGTATGTAATCTGGTTCTTGTGACGCCTGTCAGTGCCATTGCCGGTTCGTCCGATTTCAGAATAAATTAAGACAGATTTTCTAATAAAGAACAGTTCAAACCAAAGGTTTGCAAGGTGTCACTTGAACGAAAGGAGCCTCGATTACATACAGCAGTTTGAATTGTTCACCTGAACTGGTTTAGAAACATTTTTTCGTCATTTTTCTTTACTCCTAAGGCATTTTAAAAATATTTTAAGAGCGTTTCATTGATCATTTTGGGCTACGTTTTAGGTCATCAAAATCCTCCCCCTAATCATTATCCTAAAGATAAACAGTACTATGTCCTTGCCACCATGACATTCTATTCTCCGCTATCTTCTTCACCTCTATGTAATTTGTGAAGTGTAGTTTGTTCTGAAGTTCTAAGATTTTCATTCTAGGTCTCCAGCTTCCTCTTTTTCATACTATTTTTCATTCAAAACGATACTTAAGAATTGGTTACGTTTAAAAATGTGTGGAAACAATTAGCTAACGACAATCAGATATAAATTGGAAAAACATGCGTTTAAATTTCTAACGATCGTGTTATGTGTGGTCATTTTAATAAATCACGTATCAAACGTCACTCAGTTCAAACGAAAGAAATTTAAGGAATGAAAGACACATAAATATGCATCAACAACATAGCTTCAGTTCGTTGTCTTCACAAGCATTGAAATCCCTATTATATAGATGCTGTCCTTTACATGATATAGTTTGGAAGCGATTACTAATGCGGACAAAATACTCATTCAAAACTGAAATCCCTGTTACATTATCACACATTTGTTTCTTATATCGTTATTTCGCAAATCGTGGAACAGAGAAAAATAAATATGTAGGAGGAATACATTCATTGTAATTGGAACTGAACAAGTCATTAGGGCCATGAAAAGTATACCATATATTCACAGACGCTAAAACACAGATAATATCATTTTCTATAAATTTTCAAAATCAAATAGAGAAATAAATTTCTACTTACCGAATCGGAATTTGGGTTTCGGAATTACATCAATTTCCAGGTCATTTTCTCCTGAAAGCAAATGAAATAAATTAGATTTGCGATGATAGTTTTTGAAAAATACGGGTAATAGAGGTAAGGTGAGAGTAACAAAATGTTACTACTATGTCACTCAGAAAAAAAAAAATTAAACACAAGGATTGTTATGCAAATCCTACTAGTAAATTAGAATCAGGACGTATTCGTGCTTATATTTTATATCGTCGAATTTAATATTGTTATATCAGGAAGAATAAAGCATCTTTAAAGTAATTTTATAGCTTAAGTACTGTAAATACTCCTATGTGATGAAACACGCAACGCATGGATTAACGAATAATTTGATATTTTAATTAAACGAAATTTGACAACGACAGAATGTTAGAAAATAACACATTTTTTATTATTAACTGACTATTCAACAAAGGTATTACATAATATTCTGGCATCAAATTTAAGCTACTTAAATACATAATAATCGTAATTCAAGAATACATTGACGAGGAAGAAACTAAAACCTTTAAAAGACCAAATATAAAACAATCTTTCCAAACACGCTCATTTCCATTGGCGAACGCAAGTAATGTAACAAATGTACATTTTGGATAAGTGTTGCCTTCAATATAATCATGTTAGTTTTAATATTACTCAAAATAATTACAAACCCTCCGGCCCTGATGCAGTGAGTAAGTGTTTAATCCAACTTTTCAATTTCGTCAAAGCCTACATGTCATCGGAGCTATGTACTTTTTCGAGACGCGAAAAGCATCTGATAGTCTTCGGATTTTGCCAATCCAAAGAGAGACGTGAAAATTCTTTAACTTCGGCCAACTCAAGTCACGCGTTGTGATTCAATGCTAGCCAGTCAGCAGCCCAATTATATCTAACATTTCATTCATTTGATTCCGAGAAAATAAACATTTTATTGTTACTCTGGAAATGACTTGGTTGGACCTTATATACATTACATAGACTAAATTACCGGCAACACGAGAATAGACATTTTCCTGCCCCCCCCCCGCCAGTAGTCCAGAGAGAGGCTGTAGTTTATTGTCACAGAGGGATTACAGGAGCCATAGCTCTTTGCCTTGTGCAACAAACAAAGGAGCGGTTCTATATAAAAAGTTTTATTGTACGAAAAGAGAGAACCCAGAACTTTGACCGACGACCTATTATTTCCTTTTTCTCCTTGTTGATTGATGTTTCCGGGCAGGTCAATTGCTGTGCTCATGAGCCCTTTAGTGTAGAAAATAATTTATCTCGGGAGGTGGCGATGTTCCTCCCCGCTAGATGGTAAGATTCAGCGCCGAACCACACGATGGGTGGCAATTCCCTTCTCCAGGTATTGCCAAGCAGCGGGGCACCGCCCCAGCCGGGACAAACTCTATGCTCCCGACTGGTCTCCCGAATAGTGTCGTAGTGCAGTGGAATGAATGTGTGTATGTAAGTAAGGGTGAAAGGGGTGAGGAAAGGACAAGGAAGAGGAAGGAAAGATCGTATGCAGTCCGTGGTGCGTTTGTTAGGGTTCTGCTCCGAAATTCGCCGGGTATTAATCGGAGAAATCACGAAAAACTACATATCAGAGCAGCCGGCCGTTAGAATTAACCTCCAGACAGCGGCTGAATTTAACAAAGCTGTCTACCAGTGGCGAAGCTGAAGGGTAATTTGCAAGCCTTAGGCTCTTTGTACAGTGAGTGCCGGAGAGGAGATAGCGTGCGTCCTCTTGTGCGCATGCGCGGCAGAGCCAGACGGTGTCTATCCACTGGCAGGCTCCCAGCGCAGCCACGGGCCCTACTAATTCCCTCGCACGTTATCGGGGGAAAAGGTACCGAAAACATTTAATTTTCTTTAACAATTCAGTAAAAAATATTGAAAAAATGGTATACACAAAGAGAGATTTTATTGAAAAATAATGTGGGTATTCTAAGGTTCCTAGATTACCCTTCAGCTTCGCCGCTGACATCTACCAACGTGGGAACGTGAATCCTAGAATCCGGGCAGAACCTGAGCAGAGAATGTCAATGAAGCCCTGAGTTTTGCTCGTTATTCGTGGATGGTGCTTCGGCGAGCGACCGGGGTGCCGAGGCCCCTGCGGGACACCCCTCGCGAGGCGCGGACTCGAGGCGCTGACCTCGAAAGCGCGAGCGCGCGAGAAGGCGGCGCCGAGGCGCTCGTTGGCAGAGGTCAGCGCCGCGCCGTCGACAACCGAATTTGTCTCTGCGACGCCAGAGCGGGGCGGAGAGAGCATGGCGGGGGGAGAGAAGGGAAACGCTCGGGGGGCGGGGCAGGCAGGGAGGGAGCTAGAGTCCCTAGATATAGAGAGTAGCGCAACCGCTGCCATTTAATATTCTCTCAACCGACAACCCCGTCAGGCACCAATCAGGAACTGATGGAAAATTAAAACAACTGGTGACGTTAGAGAGATGTTTAAGTTTATTAATATTGAGTTGGAAAAGATTCGTGGTTCTCAAGACCGAATCTCTCACAGTTCTAATTCTTCTGACAACTGGACACAAAAATGGCGGGATTGGTGAAACAATGGAATGCGCTACTCTGCGTCTAGGGACTCTAGGAGGGAGCGAAAGGGAGGTGTTGGGGGGAGGCGTGGGGCGAGGGGGTTGGTGAAGGCTTCCAAGAGTTACGAGAACATTATGCTCCAGTGCGTGGCGCGCACTCCGCACGAGAAATATAAAATGTGGGCAGAGTGGATCTGGAAATTGCAGGGGCACATGGAGGCCACGGACCAGTCATATTATTCTTTTTAAGTGGCATAGTACGCAACGAAGGAACTCCTGGCATGAAGAAGACAGGGTTGGACAAACTTTTTGCTCAAGGTACTCGTAAAATGTTGATGTAACTGATGTAACAGGCCGCACGCTCTGTAAAAACATCACCAATGGTGTGGAGTACTACAATGGTAAAGATCACTAGACTCAATGAAAAAGCTGCAGCATTGAATATCAAGCAAGGTAGTGTTCAAAAACCATATTCGGAACTGAAGAGTAGAGATACTATAAACCAAAGAATGTAACTGAGGCACACATACCAAAATCTCTGACAGAATTATCGAGGAATAAGTCATATATAAATTTGAATTGATAACTTTAGTTCAAATATAATGAACTTATTTCATTTCCGACTTAAAAGAAAAATATATAGAAATATCTCTGCGAGGAGAACAGCGTGTCCTGTGACCGAGACTTTTACACATTGTAATCATGCATGCATCTATCATGGCAGAGAGTGAGAAAAGTCTCCAACAACTGGATGTTGAAAAGAATACAACTGCTTCGAATTCACGAGAACGTAAAGACTGTAAAAACATCACCAACGCTGTGCGCACCGTACGATTCAGGAAATGGTAGACAATAAGTAGTTTTGATAAAAGAGAGAAGAATTTTTTTTTTCAGAATATCACGAAACCAATTAATTACGCAACTTATATTTGAAAGAATACAGTGATGAATATTGAAATGATGATCGAAACAAATATTAAATGTATAAAACTATGCTTCTAAACAATTCTTTAATGGAAAGAGTTCACTAATACGAGTGATAAGAGTAATTAAAAGTATACCTATTTAGATAGAAAATTCTTAAATAATTTGAAAGAATGCAACCCCAAAGATAACTTCACCTTCTTTTATTGTCCAACTTTCGTGCCACACTGTGCAGGTCTCCCTACGCGGGCGGTTAGCAAATTGCGCAGTTCCGCCACGGCTGCCAACTTGATGGAAAGTTGCTTGCATTTGCATCGGTCCACACATCACGCGGGTCCCGATCGCCGTCGCTGACGGGAGCCCGCGGCCATTAAACAGGTTTGCCAACTTAAGCGGGCGTATTAAGCAGGCTCTATTTAGAATGGACAACTAAGTCGGTGGGAGCGGCGCGGGGCGGGGAGGCGGGAGTGGGGAAGCACCCCGTTCGCAGGCCCGCCCAGCCGCCCACCCGCTGGGTTCCCGTTCTTCGAGAATAGTAAGTGGCTTTTATTCGATGATCGGCCACGATGGAGGCGGTAGAGGTGGAAGTGGAAATTGGTTGTGATAATCAACGCGGAAGTATCAGTAACAAATGTGATTGTGGCAACATTTGTGACAGAACGGAGATGGAGGCAACTGAGCATGATAGACGCAAACACGATGGAGGTTCTTTTGGAAATGAAATAAGAAGCAATGAAAAATAAATCAGAACAAAAATCTACCTAGAGTAGTGGAAATGTGTGGCATACCGAAACTTTTTCTCCTTCTGTGTTATTACTCAACAATTAGCCAATGTTTAAAACAAGAGTATTACATCATTTAAACATCTATAATTAAATGAATTTATGCAGAAAATATCCAAGCAACAAGGACCAATAAGGATCTCTAGAGACGATATGGTAGCAAAATCTGAAGTTTGTAATGGTAATCGAACTGATTAACGAAGTCGTACGGATAATGGCGCTGTATGTGGCAATTAGATTGTGATGGAGGCATTGAAATGTCTGTTGAGTTATGTCGTTTCGTTGGCGAGGGCGGAAGTCCATTGACTGATAGATTAGTATTTCCAGGCGTGTCAACCACTAGGGTCATTAATCCTATAAATGTAGTGCATGTTGTATCGCAATAAATGGCAGTGATCTTCCCCCGCTGGATGTCGAGATCCGTCGCCGACGTACAAGTCGACTTACGAAGTTTTCCTCAACCAGATGTCTCCCACCAGTGGGGCCCCAGCCGGGACATGCTCTAAACACCTGAATGGTCAACCGATATTTGTGTTGGGGTAGTGCATATAAGTGTATGTGTAAGTAAGAGATGACAAGGGGGAAGGACGAGGAGAATCCGTAGCTCTTTTGTTAAAGTATCGCTCCGGAATTTGCCTGGTGCCGATAGGAGAAACTACGGAAAACCACCTATCAGAGCAGCCGGACGCTAGAATTCTCCTCCTGACAGCGCGCGGCTGAAATCTATCTGTCTAACGAGGGAAGTCGAATTTGGTGGAGGCACCGTGAGTCGTTGCTGATCGTGGGCTCTATTTACAGTTTTTCGCTTGAGTGAAAGCCCCCAAACAGAACCCCTGGCAACTTCACTGTGCCGATTACAACTGACAGGACCAAAGACATGTCTTTGCTTTTTACTAGTTTGAGAATGAAGAGTCAATTATCATAATGGTGAAGGCGTTGAACAGGTTTTTCTCAGGAGACATGCGTTTACGCACGATGCCCAACTTCTTTCTCACTGGATGACTTAATGCAGCAATTCCAAGAACTTGTTACCGGAAATTGCTATGTCAAATCATGACCTAAAATACTATAAATTCCCTAATGTCTTGCGGTAATGATAAACATTTTCAGCTTGTTTTCAAAAAACAGTTGCCCGTTCTGCATAATTTAACTATATCTCTTGAGTCATAAAAGAATGAGTCGACCTTGGAAGAGCTATCAGTGGCCATGTTGTTTATTAAATGTCAGAACAAGATTAGGATCATATATATAAATTAAATGTGTGTTACGATATTTGATGACATGTAAACAGCTGTGATTTGATTTACTACTCAGTCAGGCAGGTAATACTGGGATGCAATTTGAAGAGAGGTCGGTCAAATCATTCGCCAAGGCAAGCCATTCTTCAAAGAAAGACACTCGAGAGTTAAGATTAAAAAAAGGCCGGTTCTCACAATTTCTTTTCGCAGATTCTTTGAGAAAAATAAGATAAAATGTACATACGACAAATTTATTCTCTAAAAATATTGTGTACGTCAAGACGTAAATTGTAATTTCACCATAAAATAAACTAATTAATCAACAATGAAATATATGTATTTTTTTGTAAATTACATAAATGTACATTTTTCGAATCAAAAGACAATTCCCATTCAGCTCGAAACCGTGAGCCGATGAAGGTCACAAGTAGGATTGAACAATTGTTTGTAAGCATTTTTGAGCCAAGACTAATGAGACTATAACCATGAAAATAAAGAATAATGACTATATTAACATTAAATAGTTGACTTTCTGAATTAAATGATCTCAGACTTTTTAATAAATAACATGAAGCTGAACGTAGGGGAGTCGAAAGCAATCGCAAGTATACCACGCATATATTTCACGGCATGTTGATGATACAATATAGTCAAAAGTATTTTGTCCCCCACTTCAGTTCAAAGAGACACGTAATGGGATCTACACGGAGTGTTTAGTGGCTTCAATACTTATTCACCGGTAGAAAAAGTATCCAAGATCAATTCCACCAGAGGAATTCAGGACTAGAATCACAGTTACCAAAGCCCGAATTAATGCACAACACACTTTCCAGGCAAACGGGAAAGCAACAGACATATGGAGAGCAAGAAAGATACAAACCGACCGACAAGAGGGATGGCGCACGCGGGGGAAGGAGCGTGGGATACGAAATGCGAGCGACGTGTGCGGCTGCCAGGAAACTCTATCACGCATCGCGACATCGAAGGCAGCGGCGGCGGCGGCGCGGCGTCCGCAAATTACGACCGGCTCTATTACGCCGCCGCCGCCATTACGCGTTCCCCATTACGCTCTCCCAACGGAGCGCGCCGGGACAGGCCGGGACCGGGACGAGACGGGACGCGCCGGCAGGTCGCGCGCGTTCGCCGCATGTGTCCACTCATCGCGTCTTTAAAATAGAAAACAGCCAGAACCATACTGAATACTAAACGCGAAATTACTACCGCGTAAAATACTGGTTTGTGGAGGATCGGGAGGAAAATAAACGGGGCCTTTTTTTTCTTTGGTTTGGTGTTTGGAACGAGAGGAAAAATAAGAAACGCGTGCGGAGGTATGCATGCATGCTAAGCGCGGGGGACAGCCCGGGCGGCGCGGCGGGGTCAACGCCCCGGGTGCGGTCAAGGGGTGCGGGAGGGGAGGGGAGGGGAGGGGCGGCGGGCCGCGCGGTCGCCACCGTTCACGCCAACCTGCTGCAGAGGCCGCCAACGCCGTATGTCATAACGCAATTAAAATTCGTAATTAAAGCGACCTGCAGTGCGGAGGCTGCGGCGCCGAACAGGTCCTCCCGGGCCGAGGCGGAGGCGCGGGCGAACGCGGGGAGCGCTGCGCTGGGCCGTCCCACGGCCGGCGGCCTGCGCCTGGGCCTGCCAGCGCGGACAGGTGATGTCTGCCTCCCGAATGGATTGCTGTCCTTATGAATTCCTCAAAATCAAACAATGTCACCTGTCTTCTTTTGAAATGACACTCATCGAGCTCGAAAACAACGAAACTATAATGCCGAAGTTTGGTACTTAGCTGATTGTCGAAATTTATAAGGCTGAACACTACACTCAATATCATTATCACAAAATTATTAGTAAGTAAAGCCACAATATTTTTGTGTCTTTGATGAAATTTGGTAGAGAAAAATATGTGCTGATTAATTTAAAGAACAGTAATGACATCCCGTTTTCTATAGACGAAACCTTCTGTATAAATAAATGTTAAAGTAACGTCTAGAACGGATTTCTTCCATCTAATTTTGTTAGAATACTCGATGTTCAGAAGATTTTTCCAGCAAATATTAAAACATTTGTCTAGGAAGAAATGAACTGATTCGTAGGAAGCGCATATTTGAAACTTCACTGAAAGTTAGACTTCATTGAGATGACAATTAGAATGAAAGTGACAACAATAAACTCAAGCATGCAGGCACATTTTACTAAAAGAAAAATCTCAAATCTCAATACTATAAAACAATTTTAGTGACAATTTGAATAAATATATAAGTTGGTGGGGATTCCGTACTCTGTAAATAATTGTATTAACCTAGCAATACAAGAGTACAAATAGCAATGTCTATTTCTGATGGGGGAGATGGGTGGTCGACCCCATTCATAATTCGCACAAGTAAATTGTGTAGATTATCAGATTGATTGGTTTCCGGGCGCGTCAACTGCTCAGGTCATTAGTCCCGTAAGTTTATTGCGTGTTTTCCCCGGGAGGTGGCGATGATCTTTTCCCCGCTGGATGACGAGACCTGGCGCCGACCTACCTGGTAGTGTAGTGCATGTTAGTGTAAGTGTGTGTGTAAGAGGGAGAGGATAGGACAAGGATGAGGAAGGAAAGATCGCGCGCGGTGCGTGGCCCGTTTGTTAGGGTACTGCTCCGGCATTCTCCTGGTGTTGATCGGAGAAACCACGGAAAACTACCGATCAGAGCAGCCGGCCGCTAGAATTCTCTTCCAGACAGCGACTGAATTCGGCCTAGCTAACAAGCTAGTGTCGAAAATCCTGCCGCCGTCGGGACTCGAACCTAGAACCTCCCGGTCAGAGGGACTGCAGTGACATCAGGTTGATGTACTGAGCCATCTCTCCCGGTAGATTATCAGGAAATAATGTATTATCTCAACACTTCGAAATACAAGTTCCTTCAAGGAATCCACTTTTAATCCCAATTTGATACATTACTCTCTCCTTCCAAACCATTCTTCTATTGCCTATTCAGCCAACCTTTCTGACATCTTCAGTGAATAAACAACTGAAAACGGATGCACTCTTATCGCGAGTTTTGTTCAGGGGCGTTTGCGAACAAGAATGAATATTGGTAACATTGCCTCCACATACAAATACATATTTCCTATGCAGATGGAAGAGGAAAATAATAAACCCAAAAGTACAGTGGAACAATGGAAAAACTAGGTTTTCTACGAAGAGGGGTTTTATCGAACCCGCACTAGAAAATCGCAGATATAAAAAAAATGATATACATATCTTCAGCCACTGTTGTGAAAAACAGGGAACGAAACTAGACACTTCAATACACACATATACATGTAATTAACATTCAAGTGATACACGTATCTTCTGACATTGTTGAGAATTAATGTAACTACATTAATTTTCAACAAAGTAGGTCACAAGAATCAAGTGAACTGACAGCAATATTAAGACGGTGCACTTGCTGAGCCCCCCCATGGTATTTCTATGGTTAACCTCCCAGCGGGCGCGCTGTCGTAAATTTTACGACAATAGCAGATTTTTTTGTTTTGCTGTCAACTCATTGTTGTCAAAAACTTCTGCGTTTTTGGTATTCCTTGCAGGTATCTTTAGTGATGCATTCCTGCAGCCACTGTTTAGTTTGCATGCTATATTCAGTTTTTGTAACGTTCTATTCGGGATAAGTCTGTAGTGACGTAAACTTTACGATGCTCACCGGCTGTTGTGCTAAAATATTGTATAATAATTTGGCCTAATCGAAATTTTCTGTAAAATGTAGAGATAAAGAGTTCATGTGAACGAAAATCAAAATATTCTTCAAGAGCTATTTGATCGGAGGAAGATCATGAATTGGATAGTGACAGTGACAGTAAACGAATGTTGAAAATATGGACGGGCATCAGAACGATACTGGATCGGAACAAGATCTTTTTGATACGAACGTTTATCAACGGATATGTTACTTGGTAGTAAATATCATTCTTATATATTATAATGCGACATAAAATTCCATTGTTCTACAATTTCTTTGATTTTTTCAAGAGTCATTGAATGTCGGAAAATTTACGACACGCGCTTGGTGGTGTAAACATATTACGCGCACCCGCTGGAAGGTTAATCGGCAAAATAAATGATTTTAATTATCTCGTTTTTTTTATTCATCTCCGCCCCGAATATCAGAATAACTATTAAAATATCGGAAAATGGCGCTAGATGGTGCTGTAGAATAAAAAACCAAATATTCATGTCAAATGCAACCCGCTACACTCAATAGGATTTTTGATTCTATATCATTAAATAACTCCTAAACAAAGCGTTCTAGGGCATTAAAAACTCAAATTTTGAGGTCGAAGGCCTCAAAATATGTTTCTCACACCGTAATCTACAGCAGAGGTGCATAATTTGAGCCCCTTCTTGGGGCGCCGGGAAGTCCGCGGCCTAAGAGAACCAGGAAAGTTCGCATAATCCCCGACGGCCGAAATGTCCCTTCACTTTACTGATCAGAATCGTCGGTTCAATGCTAAGTGCGAGCACGAATTTTGATTCACGGAGAGAAATGGAGCAACAACGCGTCTCGTATGTCAGAAGATGGTGTCGGAGAAAAAGTAACAGACAAAAGTAAAAGAAACTTTTAAAAAACTATGCTCGAGTGTATTACTACCAGTTATTTCGGAACTAGATTTCTAAAGTGTGAATTTTTATTAACAATGAGAAATTGTTAAATTTTCTGTTAATTCATATTACAAATATTTTCAAAATCAGTTGCAACAGTAAAGATTGACCGTGAAATGTGGAAATTGTCCAGCAATTTATTCTAAAATAATAGTGTACAAAACTTCCCCTCTCCAGAAACAAGAGCCGTCATTTCAAGTTTTACTTCAACATAATTTAATGCATTTCAGTCTTAAGAGATGCAGGGCTTTCCTCCCACCGGGGGCTCGGGCAGCGGCCACTTGCCCCAGAAGTAAAGTCTTTCCCTAGAAGCCGGTGGGGCGCGGAAAGGCTTCCACAGCTGTCGTGGGGCGCGTTGCTGGGGCCCTTGTGCAAGCCTGATCTACAGGATGAGATCTTCCTGAACGTTCTATTACAGTTTTGCTGGTCCGATGCTTTTCAATATTACCCCATCTGCTCAAATACGTGGAGATTTTGCAACTAAATGTGAATGAGAGAAACAGACAGAGACACACATAGAGACAGACAGAGACAGGGACAGAGAGAGACGGAGAGAAAGAGTATCGGAGAAAGGCGAAGAGAGTGAGAGACGGAGACGGGGAGAGACGAAGGCGGAGACGGAGAGGGAGAATGGCGGGATGAGAGACGAAGAGAGAGACAGAGAGCGAAGGAGAGAGGAGAGAGACGGTGAGAGGAGAGAGACGGTGAGAGGAGAGAGACGGTGAGAGGAGAGAGACGGTGAGAGAAGAGAGAGAGAGAGACGGTGAGAGAAGGAAGAGGGAAGAAGAAAGAGAGAGCTACGTCTGCCGGGCTCTGCAAGTTAATTAATAAAATAGATTTTACATACTATTGGTTTCTCATTACGCATGCTACGGCGAAGAGTCAGAAGAGATTAACATACAAAAATGGATTGGAGGGTTGAAACAAATTGTAAAATACTGCTTTGGAAACAACTCATGCCCCACTGCATGATTCCCCCACGCACTCCTAACATTGTTCCATACATGCTTTTCACATGGTCTCTCCTATGTTTCCCACATTTTCTTCCATAAATCCTCAAAATTTCTCATATGCGTTCTCCATAACGTTCAACTTATTTTATATATGTTTGACTGAAAATGAAACGAGGAATTGGCAATGTATTTTCAGTAAGTTTTTACGAAATATTTCTCTAAACCTCATGATGGCGGCCAGTGCCGCGCCTCTCGTAGTGAATGAAAAATGGTTTCAAGAGTGCACCTCAAAAAACTTCTATGAATTACTACCTGAATCTCCAGCTACAGCAACTTACATCTACGAAAAAATTACAGCCAACCACAGAGAATATACTCACGCTACCTCAAGGACATTTTCAAGCCACCCTACGAATTTGAAAATATATTCTGTTGCACTCTCACTCTCTCATACACAAAATATCAACTATTGATTACCAAACTCATTTTTCTTATCTAACACACCTATGCCGGAAGTGTATTGACAGACCTGGATATTGTTCATCCTATAATTTTATAACTAGTGGTGCTACAGAATGGCACAGACCTTCCCGTATTAGTTTTCTATTTCCTTGGGTCTTCGCTTGCTATTCCGAATTGCCACATACTCTTTCTTGCCAACTGCCATCTATCACCGCCAAAAGCACATTTTTTGTCATTTTCTTAATTTTTCGGTTTCCTATTGGTAGAACGGAAATATTAATTTTAGAATATTAAAGAACACAAAAACTTGGAGCTAAATGGCAATTTTCTTTTAAAAATTACGTGCCGTTTTGAAGAAAATGGCGTTTTAGCGCAACTAAAAATGCGAATATTAAAGCTCATTTTCACAAAAAATTTTTGAGTTTTCAAAATACTTTAATTAAAGTTATTTGAAGCACGTACACTCACAAATATGATAATCTTTACAAATGGCTGGTAATGTGCATATTAAAGATGTGAGAGATCTTTCAAAAAAATCACATTTGTATAATTTTTGAAGATAGAAAAAAATAACTCAAAATAAACTTTACGTCATATTAAAGAGTGTAATTAACACTATCCGTTACAAACGTTTCAAGAAAAAATTTGCAGCCATATATGAAAAAATGGCGTTTGAGCGTTTCTAAAAATGCGAAATTTTGAGCTACTTTTCAGAGAAAACTGTTGTGTTTTCGAAAAACCTAACATTTAAAGCTCATGTACTCCTTAATATCATAATGTCAACAAATCGTCGCTAATGTAAATATTAACGACGTGGGAGACAAGTCAAAAAAATTACATTTTTGCAATTTTTGAAAAAACAAAAGAATAGAGCTATATGGCGTTTTTGTCATCTCATATTATTTGAAATTGCACATATTGTACGCAACATTGCGCGAAAACTACTAAACTTTTGTAATATAAACTTTTGTAAAATAAATGTATATGACCTGAATGAAAGAAATCACTTTGGACAACAAATTTTATTTAAAAGAAAAATCTCTGTCTTAAATTTTGTAGTTCCAAAAAGACGCCGAAAAAAATTTAAACTATTGTAATTTTCGAAAATTCAGAGTTATCGTGAAAATCGGACCTATGCCAGCTTAATAAGTGTATTTTAGAAATCAATATTTGATGTAGGCTCCTCATCATAACTGTTTATTTTGGCATAAAGCTTTTTCGGCCGCATTGCGGCCATCTTCAGTGCTACAAAATAATGATAATAATAATAATAATAATAATAATAATAATAATATTATCTAAATTACAAAAAAATTTAAAAATTTTAAAGAATTAAAAACTTTTTACAGAATATTGTCAAGAATTGGATTTTAAAGAGATGTAAAATGTGAAATGGACATATAAATTTTTAAAAAATGACAAATGAAAATTAAATAAAATAAATGGAATCTATTACAAATAAAGAAAAAGCTTTATGCCAAAATAAACAGTTACGATGAGGAGCCTACATCAAATATTGATTTCGATGATAGCATCGTAAATGCCACACCATTTCCTACTACTAAGTGTATTTTACTTTGTTCTTACAAGAAATTTAAAGAAAAAATTTGGAGCCGTTTTTGAGAAAATTTTGAAAATGTCGGGGGGGGGACTTCATGTAAAGTTTTCCCAAATTTTACAGAATCTTTTTCAAAACCTCAAAGATTCGACTAGAATCAGATCGACCGGGGAATATCCATTTTGGAAGAAATCGTATATATGGTTAGGCACTAGTAGTATTCACAGACGGACAGACGGACGGACGGACGTTTTTCTTTCAATTGGAATTTCAATTGGTGTCAGAACATCAAGTACTTTCTTGCGTCAGTAACGGTTAAGAAAATTATAATAGTGCAATTTCTTCCCGTATTAACACATCTAAGTCATCAGTTGTAAAACTCGAAAAACTAAAATTTACTTCATTTAAAGGAAATACATGAGCACAAATTCGACAATTGAGAAATCCATTTCATACACTCAGAAACACTACTCAACAATGAGAAGTTATTCTGAGCTCTTCAAACTGCCGCGACACAAAGTTCCTACGATTGTATTGAAACATCACCGCTCTTAGAAAGATTCGAGCGAAAAAAGTGAGGGAAATTTGAATTTTGAAATTCAAAATAATACAAAACGACTCTAAATTACTCATGTATCTAAAAATATATATTTAATCTTTTGAAAGACCTAGTTTCTTCCTTACAACTGATTTCAGTTAACAAAAAACTATTATCAATATAGCACTTTAGCAATGTTTTTTTTACAATTTTCAGAATTACTGAAAGTTTGTCGAAAAAAAAGCCAACATCATTTTCTTTCCGGTCTTTGCTACATAGAAGGAAAAAAAAATAAAGAAAAAGCCTTTGTTTTACAAAAAGATGGTCGAAAAAGTGATTATGTTTCACGCAAAAACTACTCACATTTTAAAAAATTGGACATGACCTTAGTTTAAGAAATATTTTGGTAAACGGATTTCATGAAAGAAAATTTATCTATCTTTAATATTGGCGAGACAATTTTGAAGTTTTGGAATTTACGAAATTTCAAGAAGTTCAATGAAAATGCGACCTGCGTCTTTTCTTTAAGCGTATTTTCCTCTATTCGTGGAAGACATTTAAAGAAAAAAATTTTAGCCATTTTGAGAAAATTTTGAAGATGTTTTTGATGCTTTATGTAAAGTACATCCCAAAATCAAAACACCCGTTCTAATACAAGACGCCGCAACATCAGATTGAATAAACGAGGAATATCAATTTTGGTGAAAATTCTACTTACGTTTCCGTTGTTCACAAACAGACGGACAGATGGGCATAAAGACTAACGGACAGATGTTTTGCTATAGTCCGATTTTCGGTATCGAGAACCCACCTAACGTGGACTCGTAGATTTAACTTCAAACCTTGTTAGAGTAACTAATTTACATCAAATACAAGTATCAACCTGATTTATCCAATTTTTTCATTACCAGGCCCCGGTAAGAAGAGTTTTTTGTATAGAAAAGTCGCCGTTTTTTCCCACAGCATTACAATTCTTTCTCCATTCTGCGTAAGGCGTATGCGAGAAAGGAAAAAGTCAAGATTCCATAGTAAGATGTATAGGCTTTCAGGATCAGTGTTATACACAAGACTTCATTATTTATCTACTTTTTCTGAGCTTAATGTAGTGTTTATGTTTCTATTATTTTTTCTTTGGTATACATAAGATTTGAATCATGTTCTTTTCTATACATTTTATTTTCACGTTCACTAACCGTATTTTACCATCCACTTTTATCTACTGGTAATTTATTCTCCTTGATTCATTGTTCCTCGTTTCGCAATGCATGCCACAAACCACTATCTCAGGAGCGCCAAAGCATGTAGGTTTACGTGCAAGGAAGCACTTAAGAGCTGTAGAAATTTAGAAGAGAAAAAATATTACTTGGTGTTCTGACGGTATATAATGAACGATAACAAGATACGATAAATATTACATAGTTAGATTATCAATATTTCTAAAGTGACAATGGTTGGTGGCATTTTCGAAGGTTCACTTAAGACATTTGATAATCAACAACTCTCAACAACTCCTCCATAGCTTTTTCAGACACCAAGGAACTGTTTTGAAAATCCATATAGTGAGGAAGAGACGATTTGTTGGCAAAAATGGGAGAATGTTAATAGAGCTCGGCTCCAGCTTCCACCCTTTCCTGTCTTTTAAGGGTCCATCTGGGACCGTTCTTAAAATTACCAGCCCAGAAGCAATTATTTCTGTGCGATTCTGATAGTGCACATATCTTAAGAAAGCTTGTAATAAAAAGTTAGCTGCTGTACTTTAAGAAGTACGTTAAGAAAAATTGGCATTACTGAATATCGGTCTCTCTCTAAACGTTCCTTTAGCATCTCATCTTTTGCAAACAAGCCAGATATAAATGTAGCTAATTTTCATTTGATAAAACCAGTAAATAAAATATCTCATCACAAGTCTTTCTAATATTAACGAGCTCCTAATATATTCGAATAGGATTTAACAAAACACGGATTCAGAAAATATTTAAGGGTAGGGAATCCATTTTTAAAAGTGAGGGTAAGACTTTTTAATTCAATTTATTTTTTGTTAATGATTATTTTAATTTGATAATTACCAATTTGCACTCTATCTGTCGCCAAAACTACTGATTCTTTAAAAATGTTAAAAAATGCATTTTTAAAGAAATGTTATTCGTGTCTACTTGATTTTAGTACACGGTAATGACTTTTGATTTACACTCAAAGGTTTTCAAGATAACAACACTGCACAAAAACTTCAAAGTGTCCCCACACTCTGCCTCACCTTCCACCTACAGTTCTCCACTACGCCCAGCTCAGTAACTTCAATACCATGGGCCGAAGGGAACAACGTTGCTAACTTTCAACTCTTCAAGATTTTTTTCCGTTTCATGAGAATTTTTGACCTCTTTCCTCATTCACACTTCAAAAATTACATTTAAATGTCGCGCTTTTATACTTCTTGAAACACAGCTATAATCACGCTGCTAAGTCACACATTCCATTAAGAAAACTGAATATTTAGGTGTTTATATGAACAAAAATTTGTTTGTCTGAATTACACATCTGACTTCAAAAACTTTCATTGCGATGTTAACATCTGTATTATTCGCTTACTTTCAACATTTCATCCCCATTAATAACAAATCTACTGAAAATCCACTGACTGTGATAAAACGTTGTAAAGGGACAAGCAATCGCATGGATACTCCACTATAAAATATAAAGAATCAAAAGGACGGATAGAAGCCAATAGAAATTTACTTTTTCTACTCAAAATGAATTTTATATTACTCAGTGTTTAATATTTTACTAAGTAAAGAAAATTATTTTCATTCATTCGGTAAACAAATAATTAAAACATCTGAAAGTGTAATTACCATTTTCAATCACGAATATAGAAAAATGCACTATCAAAGAATGTATCCGTTAGCCATTCCCCTCCCTCCAAAAAGCGATGAACGTTGCTGAAACTATCGACCGCTAAGAAAGTTCCAAGCAACTCCAGAGGGTTGATTGATTAGTGATTTCGGGTGCGTCAAAGGTCAGTAGTACCGTAAGTGTAGTGCATGTTTTAGCGCGGGAGATGGCGGTGATCTTCCCCTGTTGGATGACCAAATCCGGCGCCGACGTACATCTCAGCTGGCTCCGGAAGTTTTTCCCAACCAGACATCTCCCACAGCAGGACCGCCCCCGCCGGGACGAGCTCCAAGCAACTGAGTAGTCACCCGGCATGCCTGATGATGTAGTGCATGTAACTGTTCTTGTGTGTAAATAAGGGGGTGAGACTAGAACAAGGAACAGGAAGGAAAGATAGCGCGCGTTTCACTGCACATTTGTTGAAATACTGCATCGGCATTCTCCTGCGGTTGATTGGAGAAACCCTGGAAAACCGGTAGATCAGAGCAGCCGGCCGGTAGAATTCTCCTCCAGACAGCGGGTTAACTCGCCCTAACTATTTAGCAACTGCCGAAAATCCAGCCACCAGTAGGACCTCCCGGTCAGAGGCAATGCGGTGACATCAACTGATGCCCTGAGCCACCTAATGCCGGTCCCAGGGATTCGTATCTCTTTCTTTCTTTCTTTCTTTCTTTCTTTCTTTCTTTCTTTCTTTCTTCTTTCTTCTTCTTCTTCTTCTTCTTTCTCTTCTTTCTCTTCTTCTTCTTCTTCTTCTTCAGGTATATAGGCACTGCCTGATACGCCTCATTCCCATCTGGTCACCCCATCTCTTCTTCGGGCGGCCAGGATTTCTTCTTCCTTCTGGGCAGTAATGTAGAATTCTTTTCGGCAGACGGTTGTCTTGCATCCTTTCAATGTACTGTGTCCAGGAATTTCGGCAATAACGCACATCTATTTCTTATGAAACGGCTAGTTTGGTGCCTTGTGAGCTTCGCCAAGCTGCGAGGGGCGGCAACGGGGCTCCCACGGCCCCATACCCGTCCATCCGTCCGGCAGACTCCGTCCGCCTGCCCGTCTCTCCGCCCCCCCACCGCCGCCATGCCGCGCCGCCATGCCGCCGCCGCCATGCCGCCGCCGCCGCCGCCACCGCGTCGGCAGCGACAGCGGGAATTTTAACTGAGCCTCCCAAGAATTTCCGGCGGCCTCCCGGATGTCGTGGCGCCGGTGGCAAGGCTGTCGCTTCGGGGTCGGGTCGCGGCGGCATCTCGGCGCCACCATTTGAACAGGTTATTTGGCGTAAAGAATAAGTAGTCGGCACCTGGGCTCAACGTAATTCTCCGTGAATAATCTCATTCGACGAGAGGATTCTACGCAAGATTTCGAAGTAAAATGATACAAAAACAACAGGACTGCTGAAAAAATATAAATTGTCATGAGATTTTGTGATCAATCCCCTCACAAACTGTGAGTTAAAATTACAAAGACGTTAAATGAAGCCTTTCAGTGATGGAGACCTTTGAAATGAAAAGTAGTACTTTAACTATTGTTAACATAACACGGACCTAAATTTACAACACCTGCAATAAATAAAATATTCTGGTGATGATGATGAAGCCTAGGCAAGTACGCCCTTTCCTTTCCTGGGCAGATATAGTAGACATCAACTTTGTGACACATGGAAAGGTAACACTCACTCACACTCACACTCACACTCACACTCACACTCACACTCACACTCACACTCACACTCACACTCACACTCACACTCACACTCACACTCACACACACACACACACACACACTCACACACACACACACACACATACACACAGTTGTGAGACCCAAAGACTTGACACACGTTTCTCTATATATTTCGACGTGCTGAATCCGAACCTAAAGTCAGAATTGCGCCAACAGGCTCCATATTTTTAAATCTCAAAAAAACACCATCGTGAAATTTTGTTTCGTTTTCGGTGGTTGTTGTCAGACCCAAAGACTTGACACGTGTTTCTCTATGAATAATGTTGACACTGCTGAATCCAAATCTGAAGCCAGAATTCCGCCACCACCCTCCGGTTTGTTTGAAGTTGCGGAAAACCATCGCGAAATTGTATTGTTTTTGTTTTTGGGAGATTGTTGTCAAACCCAAAGACTTCAAACATGTTTCTCTATGTATATTGACTTTCTCTTCGTCTCTGCAATTTTTTTCAGCCTGACACATGCAATAGAAGCTGAAAAAAAATAAAACATGAAAAGCACGTTTCTCATTGTATCTCTGCAACAGATTGCTTTAGGAGGCTGATTTTTTGGGAATCTAAAACATTTGTATTCTCTTTCACACGATCATTGCAATAATCTATTTGGTTTGGGGGCACTTATCACCCCTTTATTCATTTCCTTTGAGGGTGTTTTTGCGTTTAAAAAAACTGACACGTGTGGCGGAATTCTGGCTTCAGATTTGGATTCAGCGTGTTCAAATTCATAGAGAAACATATGTCAAGTCTTGGGGTCTGACAACAACCCCCGAAAACAAAACAAAAATACAATTTCACTGTGGTTTTTCTCGATTTAAAAAATGAAAGTTGGCTTCAGATTTGCATTCTGCGCGTTGAAATACATAGAGAAACATATGTCAAATCTCAGGGTTTGACAACTTATTTTTCTGTGTGGCTGTGTAATTATGAGAGGGTAAACGAGATAAATGTTTATGAGTGAGTTGATTTTCACTATAATACACGTGTAGGAATGTAGTGATAGGAAACGTCCAGCCACATCATCTCATTCACAGCGTGGAAAACATTTGCAGACCTTCAACTCCATGGTCCCCGAGAATGGTTTGCGATCTTTGATATATTTCCAATCCCCCGAGACAGAGTTGAAATTTACAATTGTATAAGCTCTCAATTTACTAATGGAACTGAATGCACTTTAACTTGAAATTTCACATAATATCATGACTGTCAAAATTGGTAGCTTAAATTGAATGATAAGGAAAATGAAAAGCTCCACATATACGTAAGTATTTGAAATCTGAAAGTAAAGTTTCAGAATTAATCTGAAGGATACTATTGAGTCCTAGAAGATATTTAATATTTTATTGGTATGTGATAGTAAGAAAATTGTAAACGAGGGTGACTTCTACAATAACTGAGAAAGTCTCGTAAGTGCTTATTTGCAAAATGAATCGTTACATTACAGGCCGAAAAGAATCGAACAAAAATGGGAATGGTTGCAATGGTGCTCACACCATCTGAAACCTTGTCAGCAGAAACGAAGGCACGCTCTACATTCGCTGAGGTGCAATACGTACAAAGCACGTCCTTTCCATAAGCACGAAAATGGCACAATCTCCGTTTCACGCAATCTCTGTTCTACAGTACACGTTCTCGATCTCGACCTGATTTTCCGTTCGTTTCTCTCGCGCACTCCGACACGCCCACCTCTTCGCCCACGCCCTATCGCCCTCGGCGCCGGCCCCAGGCTCCTTCGCAGGTAATTACAGCACCAGGGTCAGAACGCCCACTGGCAGTCCCGCATCTGCAGCAGCCCTGAGCTGCAGGAGAAAGGATGGGAAATGAAGCAGGGAGGAGTGGTGGCCAATGCGAAGCACGGGCGGCGCGTTTGCAGTCAGACACGGAGACGTAAAGTAATTTTCATTCCGTTTTCGAATCAGTGCTCCGGGAAGAGGTTGTGAAATTATTCTCCTTCTAGTGCACTACACATTCCTGACTCTAATTATACACATTTACAGGAACTCTGGAAATTAAAATTATAAATTAAATTCAATATTAAAAATTAGATTAAAAAATAAAATTTTAAATCATTATTGTTTTGATTCCTCAAGTTTGTGTCTCAATGTGTACCAATAAAATGTCTGAGAAGAATGTAACGAGTGTTTTAATTTGATAACAAATCTTCTCAACAAAAACAGTGTATCCGAAAAAAGTAAATTGGACAATAGAAAGAATTCGCCAACAACGACAATAAAGATTGGACGTTTTACTTATTTCGACAGTTAGCGAAAATGACATTCAACCTTAAATACTAGATGGGGATGAATTAAGGTAAAAATCACGTGGATCAGAAAACCATCAATAAGTGATTATAAAAATTATATGAGTCACATGGGAACATTCAGATCTTGCACTATTGACATTCTTTTCTAATTGTATCATTTTTTTTAGAAATACAACATATTCCATCGTAATGAGAAAAAAATACATTCTTATAATAATTACAAGAACTAAGAATATAGAGAGCGATGCATTAAACTTTACATTTGCGATTAATTGTTACTTAAGAACGTGAACTAATCGAACGCTTCGCATGACAAGAAACAGTAAACAAGGCAGATTCCACTTGTTAGGCCACCGTCGGGAGGCTGTTTTGCGTGTCGCAACGAGCGGGAGCGCGGTGCCGGCGATGGGAAGGGGCAGGGGTGGGGGAGGGGCGAAGGGGATCGGAGAGGGGGGGGCAGCGCGTTCCCACGGCCGCAGGCGCCGCCGCCGCCGCCGCCGCCGCCGCGCCGCGCCCCGCGGTCCGGGGAGCGTCACCCGCCGCCGCCTAAACCGGAACCGGGCACTCGCAGATGCCGCCGTCGCCGCTCCGAGCGCCGTAAAACGCACACGTTACGCGACGCGGAGGGGGATTAGGGCGCCCGACAGCCAGCGCCTGCCCGCCCCCCTCGCGTCCACCCGCCGCGCCGCCAAACGGCGGAGATGGCTCTGCGGCGGAAGCGATCTCTTTGCAGCATCGTTGGCCGGGAGGTCCCCAAGGCGACAGTCTTTCGTCACTATGATGATGATGATGATATAAGCTCATTGAGTCCATAAAAGAGCGGGGGCCTTCTGTGAGAACACAGGGGTGGTTCTGCTTATCTCTTTAGGTGAACCAGTCCTTAAGAGATGTACTTTTATCACGACTATTATCTAGTACCAGCCTGCTTGTACATTGCATTTTATGATATTTTAATACTAACTACTATCAGTTTTAAGATACATTCAAGTTGGTCAATTCGCATTTGACTTTGTTTATACATTTACTCTGATTTTAGTTTTTACACTTGTATTTACTTTAGTATTTACACTTGCACTTATTCACATTTAGCACTTCCTTTCACTAATGCTTTCGTCACTATACTCCGATTTAATTATACTGACGTTTGATCAGCTGGGCGCCGTTATCCCATCGAGAGCTTCGTTACAACGTCATTTTTGGAATCGAAGCTTCCAAATGAGAAAACTGCATGCCTGCCGATTACACGTGAGAAGTCACTATAATTAAATCGGAGAATAGTTACATAACTTGGTCAAATTCGGCTATTGTCTGGAGGAGAATACTTGCACTATTGACCGGTTGCTCTGAGGTGAAGTTTTCTGAGGATTCTACGATCAATTCCAGGCTAATGGCGGGCAAATAGCCCAATAAACGTGCATTGGATCGCGCGTGGTCTTTTCCTCTTTATTCTTGATCCGTCCTTGCTAGTTACACACACACACATAAAAAAAAATACTACCAAGCACAATTCGTATAGGGAGATCAGTTGGAAGCTTAGAGCTTGTCTCTGACGGAAACAGGACTGGAAACGGAAACACCCGCAAGGCGACATGTAAGACGACGCCTGATTTCACCTCCCATGGGCGAAGAACACTACCCTCTCTCAGCTAAAACATACAGTGCACTTATGGCCAAAGTAGTTGAGGCGTCCGGAAACATTAAATACACACTCATCTTGAAACGTTCATTTCTAGTTTCATCAGTTTTATACGATGAGTATATTGGAAATAAATTAGAACCTGTGTCCGTAACATGCACCTTACGACATCCGAAGTCTGAGAATAACTACTCTATTTACATCAAAACTAATTCTCAACTAGCAGAAGGCACTTCATCGTCTTCTTTTATCGTAAGTGCACACACTCAAAAAATTTAAAATAAATAAAGAACAAAAATGAGCTGTATAAACAAAACTGTCTTCTCAGTTGTATTCTAAAACAACTTCAAAGACATGATATAACGTTGAGAAGCACTGTGTTCCCTTTTCTTCAACTGGACAACAGAACGACTGTCTTGAAGCAACTAGTACATTAACAATGGCAGTAGATAAATAGCAATGTCGCCTAAAGAAAGACATTAATATTTATGTAACATCTGTAAAACTATAAACGTTGCGTATGAGTTGCAGATTAGACCAGTATAGAAAATACAAAAAATTAAAATATGTTTCTATGCTCCAAAGAATCAATAACGTTCCTAGAACCATGCTTATGTACAGATGTGAATTTGACAGGCGAAAAGTTTGAAAGATGAAAAGTAGTGAAAAGTAATTGCGATAAAACGAATTTAGTAAAATCAACAGTAAATTTCAATTGGTACTAGTTTCTACGAAACTCTCTACAGAAATATAAAATAATAAACTAAAATATAAACTTCTCCCTATGTTCTATACTCCGATTGAAATGAAATGTCCCTTCAAAATCGTGAGCTGGAAGGAGAGGGGAACGATGTCATCCAATCGGGAGCTTTGTAGCGACTTATATTTTTTATAGTGAAGCTACATGGAATGGATGGCAATGTTCCCCTCTCTGTTCAGATCGAGACCTTGAAGGGCCACTACATTTAAATTGAAGCATACATGTGTATTGGATAACATAACAGTAACCTGAAAATATAGAAAAAATGCTACACAGCGTGAACATATACAATAAGGTATTAAAAATGTCTTAAAAGATTGTCTTTTTCTTATTCTGATATTTTGCTCTCAAAGACACGACAGTAATATTTTATACTTACAATTTATATTTTTGAGTTACTAAATTTAACTGATAGAAATATACTTTATAAAGCGATTTGAGCATCCGGTCGTATTTACACAATTGTGTGAGATAATCAGCAAAACTGACAATCTGATAAAGAAGGGATTTGTTTCAGAATTTATTTCGTATCAAAGGCACCAAGAAGAGGATTTTTTGAGACAGCAAACTAAAAAATATTTTTTGTTAATGCGTTATTCTCAAGTACTTTTCGAACCTATAATTTCTACTCCAGCTCCAATGATGGATTTTTACTGGCACATGAGCGAGGTCAAGGAAGGTGATCAGTTTCACATGAGTTTGTTCTCTTTACAAGAGCCATTATGGAATGGAAGTGACGTAGAAGCCTTGAACTGAAACACGTAAGCGTTACATACCAAGAAAGTGCTAGTCCGAAGCGCATGTATCTTACCTCACCTTATTTCAGAATTCAAATTTCGTCATTCAAAAACATGTCGAGCTTTAAACGTCTTACTAAATTGCGATGAAATCGAACAATTTATTGAGATATAAGTTTTATTGGCAGCAAAAACGTCCGAGCTGGTCATTTAATCGCAACCATTTTTATAAGAATCAATATAATTCTTGAAATTCTCAGAATTATCTTAGAAATGTCGTCAAACTTTTCACTTTTTGTTTGTACTTATGCTGACATTCATAATATATTTCTAGGGCAATGATTTGAATATGATGAGTAATAAAAATTTAAGATTAGCGTAGTATTATTTAATTACAACTTTTATCAAATGACGCGAAATTAAAAATATATATTTTACCCTTTTCACATGTAACGCAGGTATAACCTGCACAGAGTTATATGAGATTAGAACTTCACTGTATTAGCCTTGAACAGCATTCGTTTTCCCAACTTCCAGGCCCCTCTGTACTCATACTACATTATAGGAGATCTACTGGCCTTTTGAGAAGTGGGAAGATGAAGCCTGGCCCTTGCCACGACATCATTTGATAATGAAGCCAGTGAATATATACTGTTACTCATTTTGAGGAGGCTGAGAAAACCTCAAAATACCCCTGACAAGCATTTTACCAGATACAATTCCCCAGCTGTGGTGGGGTTTGGAGCCGACTCCCTCATGCTAACAAACAAACTACTTCGTTGCCCCAACCCCTACAACACATAATTTTATCTACCAACCCACCTTGCTTGCTTTAAATTATACTCGTACCTACAAATACCTCTGTTGCTATTCTTTATAGCATTCTCGGTTGCACATACTTTTCCTATATTTGAAGTTGATACTTGAACCATTCCGCACATGAAAAAAAAAATCGAAACCTTAAACGAATTCATTCCTGAAACGAGAAGATGTATTTCGAGTGCATAATTATGAAGTTAAAGATTGTCGTTTACACGTACGGGAGGGAGTGCGTGTGACGCGGGTTGCAAAGTGGAAATATTTCATAAGGAGGCGAAAACGCTGCTAAGCGCGCAGCCTCCAGCCAGCACGCAACTGCGCATTCCGCGCAGCAGAAAGAGGAAGCGAAGAGGCTGCGCTCTATGGCAAAGTCCTGTGCGAAATTGCGTGCCGCGCAGAAATAAAATGCCACGTGATGCATTGCTCCAGGCCAGCCAGAATCGAGCTTACGTGAGAAAATCTAGAGGCCGCTCCGCAGTATTTCATCGTCTGACGTGCAACGAACCCGTCGGTGCAATATTTTCCTATATGCGCGGACCCACTCATCACAACGATATCGCAACTTTCCACACGGAAGCTTGACCCGGGATTTACCTATGCAACGATGTCATCCTCACACAATATTTTGCGGTTCAGCTTAGCTGATTCAGGCTGGAGGTGGAAAAAGAATACAGGATAATGGAGAACATAAATGACGTCGCAAATAAGGTAGGAGAGAGATTATTTTTACTAATAAGAATCCTTTTTTAATTAATAAGCATTTATTAGAGTAATTTGTTGCATTAAACAGATTTATTGAAAGGACATAACACATTGTTTATTTTAGTACTTTTTCGAAGGTCAGATATTACTTTATACCATAATGGTTCCATGTCAAACCCCACAGTAATTGCTAACGTTGGGATTGACAGCACCTTGGATCTGGAGTCAGAAGAACATAAGGCCTTCAGCACCACAACTCACTCGAAAGACGAGAGACAAAATGCATTCCAAATGACAGATTGGGACCCGCAATCATCTAGACCGACGTGGTAAGTCGGCATGGAACTGTCGTTTGAAACCAATACTTCCATTTTTAATTTAGTAGTAGGCCTAATTTAATTTGATAATAATGTTATGGCAAAGTATATACTAGAGGAAAACTTCCACACACCAGGTAGTCAATTAAATAATGTTGCGTTTCACAATCGATGGACAGTAACTATCAGTTACATGTTCTTAGTCGCCAACATCCAGATAGAATCTCAAAAATGTAGTATTTCAATCTTATATTGCAGGGGTGGCCAACAAGTCGATCGCTATCTACCGGTCGTTCGCTAGGCCAATTTTGATTGATCCTTGATTGCTCGCAATGTCTGGGCTGGACGATTCAAAAAAATAGTTTTGAACATGTATTTTACTTATTTACTCATAACTCGCTGGAACTCACCTTAAACTAAAACACAGTGTTTAAACATAGTATGCACTTCACATTACTCCTTTCCCCTTAGACCACGCCTATGACAATTAGTCGATCGCGACACCCTTTTAAGATAAAAAGTAGATCATATATACAGAAAAGTTGGCTACCCCTGTTATATTGGACTTGCTACAGCCTTGCCTTCATCCAAAGAAAACAAATAATCTCTTTACAAGGATATAGCAGAATACAAAAGGCAGCAGAGCGTAGGATCGCGAAAACACAACTTACTTTTATACGACGTATTCTGTGCGCTGAACAGAATTGTAAAAATTTTCTGTTAATGACAAATCTGTGAATTTGTGTATAACGAATTTATAGTTATAATTTTTCTTAATTGATTTCATGTTTTCCGACGCGTCAATTGGTATTAGAGCCGGGCAAAACGCATTCTATTATCGATCGTTCTCGCCGGCTTTGCTTTCTCAGTCTCGGAGCCTCGAAGGTCGCGCGCGCGCTCCTTATCTGCCTGTTCGTAGGTCTCTCTCAAGAATCTACCCGTAGGTCTCTCTCAAGAATCGAAACTATCGGAACCGCTCCAATCTCGGCTGTTCTCGTCAGTATCGGCCGGTACCCGCTGTCTCAGCAGAAGCGGCCGCCGCCGGGTGCTCGGCGCAGGCTCGGCAGCTCGACGCAATTGCGAGATCGCCACATATTGTGATCGCAGAACTCTTTCATTTAATTGTAATTGATTAATTATAATCGTAATAAAATACAATTTCAATTTATCTATTAATTGGTTGAAAAGTAACAATCACTCGATTATCTGCAAATGATTTTAGAGAAAAAAGAATACAATTTTTGAAATAATTAAATGCAAAAAAGTGAGCAAAAAGTAATTTAAAATCAACTTTTTAGCAATATCAATAAAATAGAATAAAATAATTTTCATCAATTGTTTTTTACATTGTGAATTATTTCGCAATATTGATATCAAGGTTGCTAATCGGAATTTCTAATAATATAAATGGACCTGCAGTTTATTTTCAAGTAAGCAAAGAAAATAATGATAAAAGTTTACATTCCAGAATTACATATCAAAGCACAAAAATATATGTTAAGGGAAAAATAATTCATTTCAAACCTATTGTTATGTTATTTAAGTTTCTTACAAGTTCGAATGTAAGGTATATTTATTAAACACAATTAACATCTGGTATTAATTTCATCATTACATGATAAAAACGCATATGCGAAACAAAATTAATATGGGTACTGTTCTTCCCTGCGTGAAAACGTCCTTTCGTCACTGGGCACAATTTATTGTGTAACGTGGATGTAAGCCGCCATGACCTCTGAATTGAGTGAAACAATTGGCGGCCAAACAATGGTGCCCACTGCAAATCAGCCTATTCAACTCCTTGCCCCATCGCCACACATTGTTAGAGAAATTCAGAAATTCGAAATACATAATTAATTATAATATACTACACTGATACACCATAGAAAAAGAGGGGAAATTAATAAATTTATAACATTTTTGCGCCATAGAAAAATGCTGTAATTTAGTATAAGCCTAGAAATGATAAAAAACAATGTTTCAATTGACTTTAATTGTATCACTGGCATACGAAACAAACCTAACGCGTAATTCTTTCAATTAACAGAACCTTCCTTCCATTTCCTTTACCTTCCTGGAAGAGCATGTGGGACGGAGAGATATCAAAGTCGGAAGTCGCGGTTATCGACTTGCCCCCTGAAACGCGAGTGATGTTTGCATTGCGAATCTGATCTGAGCGATCACCCATGACCCATCGGTCACCTACGATAATCCGCTTCTTTTCTTTGTATCAAGAATTTAGAGGAAAGCGAGTATCTAAAGATTCATAATGTCGAATTAAAAAACAAACGACATTCTCGATCTAGATCTAGATAAAAAATACAGGTTCGGTGCCAAACGGCTGGGATTAGTGAAAGTGGAAATGATTTGAACATACGTTTTTAACCAAAGTAGAAGAAAATAGAAATACATTTCAAGAAAAAAGGCTTAGAAAGTTAAATATGCCTTAGAATATATTTACGTGAAAATAGGCGAAATAAATATTGATCATAATTGTTATTTTTCATTATTTTTATTAATACATGTCAAAAGCCGAAGGCTGTCTACAAAAATTATAGGTGCCGCTAGATTGCTTGTGCATTGGTCAACGTACAAATCACGCTAATCGCAAAAATAGTTTGTCTTATTCAAGAAGACATGCCGCCAGACTGCCTCGAGTTTGAACTATACTAAACGCTGGCGAGAGCTCCGGTGGCGTCTCCAGCATTTCGACGCGGTCGGCGCACACCGATAACAAGCCAAGTTTCGGTATCGTTCGTTCTCGATAATGGTAGTTCCGGAACTGGCATTCTCGGACACAGTAGTATCGGCGCGCCTGGTATCGTCCCCGAGAACGAACGGATCTGAGGGCGTTTTTGTCCGGCTCTAGACTGGTATAGCCATTAGCCCCGTAAGTGCAATGAGTTTATATCTTTGGAGTTGGGGGTGTTCCTCCCCTTCTATAAAGTGAGATCAGCCACCCACCTACACATCGCAATAAGGTATTTCCCCTCTCTAGGTTTCTCCATTAGCTGGGCACCGCTCTTTTTTAGCTGGGACAAGCTCTAATCTTCTGCCTGTTCCCCCGACACGTGTGATTCTGTAGTGCACATTAGTTTTAGTGTGTGTTTGTGTGTAAATGTAGAGGACGGGTTAAGGATGAGCAAGGGAACGTTGCGCGCGGACTCTGGGGTACTTCTGCGACATTCGTCTGATATTGATCGGCTAGATCAGACAAAACAACCGATCAGAGTACCCGGCCAGTAGAATTCTCCTCCAGTGAGAGTTTATTTACACGTGCTTCTATATGAAAAAAAAATGACATTTTTTAAACCTCCTAATCTTTTCTGCTTGCAGTCTCTTGAACACTTTCCCTTTTCATACGACAGTTCGAGAAGTTCGACAGTTCCAATGCCTCGTCCGATCTGCAAGTGAAACAGCGCGGCGCGGCGGCCGCAGGGCGTTGCGGGCGTGGGCGGGTGCCGGGGCGCTATTAGGCGGCCTTTCGCCCCCGCGCGGGCGGCCGCGGCCGCGGGCGCGTGGGCGGGGCTCAGCAGTGGGCCCCTGCAGCACCACCGCCGCCAGCTTCAATTAGCGCACCGGGCGAGTGTGGGCGGCCTCGCCCCTCCCTCCACCCCCGCCTCTGCCTCCAGCCCCGGACGCAGAGGGAAACCAATGCAGCAGTGGAACGCACCACAATCCCGCACAGTGAGAGAAAAGTTAGAAGCCATGGGCAATATTTTTTTCTACGGATTACGACGGAGATGCCCACAACTAGAATGATGAGCTTCCAACTTGAATGGCAGTTTGGGTAGGTTGTTATGATTATACAGTAAACCCTCGTTAGCCCGAACTCGATTAACACGAATTTTGCCGTAACACGAACAAAACTTCAGTCTCGCCAAGGGATTACGGCAATACGGACAGATATAATACTCGGTTAATAGGAATTTTTGTAACAGGAAAGCCGATTACTCGGTCACTTGCAATTCGTTAATGTGGGTTTACTGTATTACACATGAAAAAGAAAATCTCTCCAATTAATGTTCATACAATTTAGTAAAAAGTAGACAGAGTTTCTTAATTAATAAGAAATGTTGACATTACATCTCACTCCTCTTTGTATAAATTCTAAGATACGTAATTAATGACACTTAAATGTTCAATTTCAAAATAACTTCTTCCGAAATTCTATCGACAGTAGGTGAAAAATTTTGATAGTGAACACTAAAGAGCAGAGATGTCTGCAAGAAGATAGAAAAGTAGTGGGTATTGCCATTCATTAAATGGTTTAGTTCAAGTATTTAATCATTATGTATTTATTTTGTGTCTACAAATGTCCACAGCATGTGGCTTCCTTGTCTCTTCCAATTCATGATATCTTCAAAAATATCGAAATAAATTCCTTAGAGATTTCTATTTCTCGTAAGATATCTATATACATTTTATTGACACTTTTTTCATTTATCAATGCACTTTCTTATTTCCACTACAAGTCTTAAACCACAGTAACAATATGAAAAACGATAAATGAAGATGAATAATTAATACCCGATTATTTTGGCAAGATATAACAAAACTGAAAATTATTTTGAAATTGATTAAAATATTATCGTTTTCGGTCAGGCATTCATCTCAAATCAGCTCTTTTAAAAGATGAACGGAGACAGCGCATGCCTAGCATTCGATCGCTGCTACAGTAAAGAGCCCTGGCTTCGCATGGAGGTAATGGCAGCGGCTGCAAACGGCGCGTTCACATACGGATCCGCCGCAGCAAAATGACTGAAATTGCAGAGGTTTGTTTGAAATTCAATGAAGCGTTCCCGGAACGTGGAGGAAGACCTGCTTCATTTCCCAGGCCGCCCTTGGTAATTAACCGAGCTCGCCTGGAAGTGGGTCTCGCGTGCTAATGTAGTAACCTTGCAAATATAGGTTTCTGGCCGGTGATACTTTATTCTCCTGTAACAAGTCGAGGTATGTACTCTTTAAACGGAGCATACAAACGTTCTCACGCGAAAATAAGTGCTCGGAAATAAGCGGTTGGGAAATAGCTTACATGTTATTAGTCTTACTACGGAAAATTATGAAGAAATGGCCGTAACAGAACAGGAACTTCTAGTACTAGACAATGTTTTCACATTTTGTTTTACAATTATTAGAACAGGAAGCAGATCCAAAGATTACGTAAAAGTTTGAAACAGTACTTTAAAAATGGCATTATGGTGGTTTATTCTGCACCAATTAAATCTTGATTGCTATCTATTTAGTTATCAGTCATGCAACAAGGTATGTTATAACCAAAGAATTTTTTTAAGTCAAAACATTAATTTACAATCCACCAAAAACAATCCAAGGCATTAAGGAAGATAAACGTAAAACTTAACGTAAAAGTAATACAAAGAAATTAGGTAACCCTTTCGACGAGAGCCAGATGAGAAAATTTTCAGCGCGGCCCTAAGCATCATTTCATTCCCGGCGTACTTTATGTATTTCTGAAGCGTATTGATAGCCATGATAATCTTATAGTGTGCTGTCCTCCCCATAAATGTATAAGTGATGAATACAAAATTACATCAAATCAAAATACGTTAATGTAATGTAATAATCTATTTTGAATATTATTTTAAATCCTTCCAGAGAGACTTGAATTATATCATTAATCATTAATTATGAAACATTTTTTCTTTGATTGGCATTAATTGATTTGAATTAATAACTTTTCTCCAGATTAGACTCTCTGACTAATTATTGAAGTACAATTATTTTAACTACTGTAAACAAAATGTATATGATTAAGAAATAAAGTCACAATTTGTAAACATGGGAGGGTCAAAACAGGTAGATTAAGAAAACGTGAGTTTTGAAATTCCATGTATTCCTAGTACAGCAAATAATGGGGAGAGATTCGGACCACCATAATAATTGTTCGGTTTTCAATATTCGAGTCACTTGATCTAACGCAAAAACGTATTGAAACCGATCTGCAACTAGAATAACAGTACTCGTCTTCTCAGAATCCTTGAGAGACCCCGTCTAAAAGAGTGACGCTAGCGTTGTTGTCGTGTTTTGCATTCAATCACTGCGACAGGCGGCAAACAACGGGTGACGAAGGATGTTGTATTGATTTGTCCTTCCCCATTTCCTCTTCCAAGCACCATTTTCTAGAGCGTGGGCGGCAATAATTGGTTAGTAAACAGTGCATTACCATAATATTCAAATTCTTCCAAGTTAATGAGGATATTAGGTTTGAACCAGAAATTAAAGGTTCTGTAAAACTCTCATTACAGGACAAGGAAAGTGAAAGGAAGAAATTACGCCGCAAATGACAAGGTAAATAAGAATAAGGTTGACTATCATGTGACTTACATATAAAATGTTCGTGGGCGAGTGTGAATGAATATGTCTATTTCATTTGATTAGCTCATTTTTTCGTGGGGGAATGCCCGGAGACATGATTAAAGATACAAACTAGGAGGACGCCGAAAAAATTTCAAACTTTGGCAATTTACAAAAATTCAGAGTTAACCGTAAAAATGGAACCTACGCCACCTTAATAAGGGTATTTTATTCTATTCTTACAAGAAATTTAAAGAAAAAATTGGAGCCTTTTTGATAAAATTTTGAAAATTTTCAGGGGCTTCATGTAAAGAACCCTCAAACTTTGTGGACGCAGATCGACCGGGGAATATCCATTTTGGAAGAAATCGCATGAATGGTTTACGCCCTAGTGTTGTTCACAGACGGTCAGACAGACGGACAGACACAGACGGACAGACGGACAGACAGACGGACAGAGAGACAGACAGACGGACAGACGGACCGACGGACAGACGGACAGACGGACAGACGGACAGACGGACAGACGGACAGACGGACGGACGGACGGACGGACAGACGGACAGACAGACGGACGGACAGACAGACAGACGGACGGACAGACAGACGGACGGATGTTTTGAAAAGACCCACTTTTTCGGTATCAGGGGACCCCAAAATGTGTATTTCCGTTGAAATCTCGAAATCGATTTTCGCGAAACATTACATAACTTTCCCTATTACACCGTATATACGTACGTATACAGGAAAGTAAAAAAAACGAACTAATTGGAGACACGATAGAGACGGCAAAGTGAAGGAATGAAAAATGTCGGGGATTTGGCAACGGCGAAGGATCTTCGGCGCAGGCGTTAGCGGCGGAAGCGCGGCGCGTTCTCGGCGGCAAGGTGGCGGCGGCGGCGGCATTCCTCGAGAAGCAGATTCCCGGGAGCGCCCGCACCCGCGCCCATCCCCGCGCCCGCGCCGGGTCGTCGCCGCTTTACGACCGCTTTATTTTAAACAAATTTGACGATATCTCAGGGCGCCGAGGACAAAGCAGCGCTCGCAGAACTTGATCCCGCGATCATAAACGCGCCGTGGCCAGCGGCGCGGGGGGTGGGAGAGGGGGGAGACCCGCGGGTCGAGGACCTCCGAACGTCGCGGCCCGGTGCCGCTGCCATCGCCGTCGCCGCGCTGATAGCGGCCGGAGAATGAGACACCATAATGAGCGCCCATTGTGGCCGTTTGGGAAACGCGACGGACGCGCCGGTTTTATATCCTCGCCGGCCGCTCGGCCGTATTCGGGGCCTAACAGAAAAATGAGAAAACTGATACCCTCCGAGAGAGCTCCTGGAGGAGGATCCGTGCAATTACAGATGAGCGTGTACTGTCACAAATAATGAGCTCTGGCAGTGCTACCTACATAAAGGAAAATGACGTGCTTGTGAAGCCCAGCTGAACCCTGGCGAGGAGATCGTAAACATCGGATAAAACGGCGCCAGAATCCTGACATGTAGACTATTTCGTCATGTTATACAAGCTCATTTACATTCTCTAATTACGTCAATTTATTCTTCCTTTTTCATAGAACCTGTTTGAAAAATACAAGCATTATTGCTCTCGTAATTTAAGGATCGGGGATGTGTAATGAAACGTACGAGTGCTTCGCTCTGAAATTTTTGTTTTTGCACCCAACACCCAAACAATAACTTAGCATCGTGCGAGGACAGGAGGCCCCGCGCGCCCGGCGCGTTGCATGACGAGGCGCCTGCGGAGGAAGCAAACCGACCGGGCGCGGGCGCGGGACAAAGCGCGAGGCGGCGAGGGCCGGCTATTGCCGCCATAAAGCGACGAGCGCCGCGCCATTGTCCCCCAATTAGGCGCTCATTAGCCCTCGCGGTCGGCGCCCCTCGGCGCGCCGCGCTCCGGCGGGGAGGGCGGGGCGGGGCGTCGAAATCTGGAGGGGCCCGCCGAAGAAGAAGAAGAAAACAGCTGGCTTCGTGACAGCAACGAAAGAGATGTTTGGACGATGAAATGAATGTGGCAACGAAGAAAACTAAGAATTTACCGAGAAGAGACGATGATGCAGAAAGAGATGGAAGAAGGAGAGAGAGAGAGAACGAGAGAGAGGGAAAGAGAGAAAGAGAGAGGGGAGAGGGAAAAGGACAGTGGAGGAAAGAGAGCGAAAGACAAGGAAAGAAAGAGAGAATGAGAGAGAGAGGAAAATAGAGAGGGACAGGGAAGAGAGAAGAGGGAAACAGAAGGAAGAGAGGAAGAGGGAAGCAGAGGGAAACAGAAAAAGAGCGAGGGGCCAGGAGGAAGGAATGTGCCATGGGGAAGGAAGGGAAGGTAATGAAATGTGGGAGAAAGCTCGAGAAATATTAGAGGTCTTATAAACTTGCTAATATGAATGGGAATGACGAGCAAAAACTTTCCAATGACATTAGAATGCAATGAAACTGGGAAGAATCAATGTAAACGTCATCTATTTATCCGTTTCTATAACGAACTGCCTTTCACACGGAGAAAAATAAGTATTACAAGCAGTAATCAGAGGGTTTTTTTACACACACGCGCGCGCGCGCGTGCTAATTAAACTACAATACACAATTAAAGAAAATAATTCACAAGAAACTTTAAAAACATCTTTCTCATCTAAAGTTTACTTTTAATGATTTTAGGGAAAAAATATATTTAAAATTACTTTGTACTAGTTATTAAAATAACTTTGTATTAGTTAACTTTGTATTACAATAATATTTGGTATACCACTTGAGTTATAGTCAACTACATAATTCTTTCTGCAGAATCCAAAAGCATTGTTACCAATATAACCTGTACTTTCACGCACGATTATTTTACGATGTCATAAGAAAGCTGTTCGCCATAAAGACGGTGTTGTATTAGAATAAAAGCGTGTGGCATTTATATTCCTGTCGCCTGACAGTAAAAAGTTGACTGGCTTTCTATTGTTCTTGCAATGTTCGTTAGAAGAAAGGCTCCTGTAAAGAAGTTATAAACGAACATCTTTGAGCGTAACATGATTATAAATAGGTCATAAAATAATGAAAAGTTATAGTGTACAATGACCAAAGTAACTCAGGTTATCGACCTCGACTCATTGTTTTGGGGTTAAAATTATCAATACAACAATAACTTTCATATTTATAAATATACCGCAGTATGTACACTCTGAAGGTATACTTGAGGTTGATAATCTCTTCTACACCAGTTTCAGAAGACGTGAGCGTTCGAGCATCATAACTATCTAGAATGTCGGTGACAAAATATCGTGGACGGTTTTTAAAGATTTCCTTGATGTTCTAGTCATTAGGGTGGCAACATGGTTGTCGATATTTTCAAAACATCCCTGTTTTAAACATCAATTAATTGAAGCCGATGTTTCATAATTTCGATGTTTCGTGCACAATGTTTTTGTTTTCGAACATTTGTTCCTGGTCGAAAAGACCCATAAACTCTCAAATTCAAAATGTCCATTAATGAACATAGTGAATTTTCTTGAGGTTTCATAAAAAGTCCCCCCAAAATTAAAATATGAATTTTAAACTCTCAGAGATTCGTAGGGGAATATCAATTTTGGAGACAATCTTATGAAAGCTTTGGGCGCCAATTTTGCCCACGGACAGATAGACATTTTGTCATAAACCAACTTTTCAGTATCAAGGAGCCATAAAAAGTGGATTCTGAGTACACAACCTATTGGAAGAAGCCATTTACCATATGTAGGAGCAATAATTATACACTATTTTGCAATCCGGACCTACAATACGAGTTTTTCTTTGCGAAAATCGCCACATTTCGCTGCGCTTTTACTTTCACTATTCTACATAAGGACATAGTAGACCAGAAAGTAAAATGGTGCCATGTTGAGCATGCAACCCGCCAGGGAGCGATGGGATCGCGCAACGCAGCATGGCGAGCCCGGCGGGAACAATGAACCCACGGTCAATAACTCATTAGTCGATGATTTATCGCGCCCGGCCCCGAACCCGGCCCCAACACCGGTAGCGCCGCCCGCGGCCGCGCCCCGTTTCCGCTCCGCTCGCCCCGCTCCGCCCTCTCCTTGTGCCCCTCTCGCCCCGTACTCCTTTCCCTTCTATCCGCTTCGTCCCTCTCGCCCCGCCTCTTTTGCACCTCCCCTTTTGTCCCTTTCCTTTTGCCCCTCACGAACCGCTCCTTTTGCACCTCGCCTTTTGTCCCTTTCCTTTTGCCCCTCACGACCCGTTCCTCTCCCTTTCAACCGCCTCGCCCCTCTCGCCCTATACGCCCATCTCCTTTCGCCCCGCTCCACCCCTTCCATCGCAAACCACCCATCTCACCCCGCTATACCCCTCTCCTTTTCCCTTCACGCCCCCGTCCTTCCGCCACACTTTGCCTCTTTCAACTCGTTCCGCCCCCCTCGCCCCACTCCACTCCTTTGTAGAAAAGAAAAGTAATACATGTGCACTATATATGAAGAAAATCAAGAACCTCAAAAATATTATTTTCGTATCTCTCAGTACGTATTCTTCAAAAGTAATGTCATTAAAAGTTTACAAAATCTAGAACAAATAATCACTTCTGATTGAACGCAGTTAAAATCATGTTTTTGAAGATGAGGATGAAAACGTTTGTATTTTACCAAGAACATTTACAAAGAGAATACAGGAGGATATTCTACTTTCCAATTTAACTTAAAAACGTAATATGTAAATGTAATATTATAATTGTACTCAATTTTTTTACTCAGTTTTACTCAGTTTTTTTAATACATATGTGTCAGACGACTGATGCATATTGCGTTCATACCCTAATGTCTGCCTTTCAAAACAGTCGAGTTTTGAAATTAAAAATCCCCCCATTTTCGCTTCGCTAACAACTTGACACTCAAATGCTTGTGATACATTGCATGCAATTCATGCAAAAAAATGGCCAGAACAAACTACTATTAAAAACGACATAACAAATAAATGACAGTAGGTAAACGTTCATTCTTTTCATTTTAATTTTTATTAAAAAATCGGCGTTTTTAATACAAAACCTGGTCATAAGAGCAAGTGACAAAACATTGACGATCCACTAGACTTTTCATTTAATCAAAATAATCAGGAAATTTGGTTGAGTAGAAAGCTCAAGTTTTATTTTTAAAAGAAACCCTTTAGCGTTTTAAATCTCTAGATATTGACATAATATATAATAAAAACAAAGAAAATCAAACTATTGAAAAAGAAGCAACAAACAAATAATTCAAATTTTCACTAATACACCGTATTAAATTAATTAATTACGCTGAATGTAAAAGAGGTACTATTCTAAAAAAATGTTTGAAATTGAAGGAAAAAAATACAAAAATGTTTGAAATTGTTCGAAAAATCGTACATGTTATCATTTCAAGATCTTTTAAATTTCTATTTTATTAAGGAAAAATGTCTATCTTCAATAGGTATTGTAGTTCTAGGAAGACGCCAAAAGAACTTTGAACATCTGCAATTTTCGAAAAATCAGGGATTAAGAAAATGAAATGAGACCTGCGCCATACAATTAATCGTCTTTCACATTACTCGAGGACAAAGTTTAATAAAAAAATTGAGACAGTTTTGAAAATGTAATTAAGGCTTCAAGTATTCCCCAAAATTAAATATATTCGTAATGAATATATGGGTCTGTTGAATTGCTAATTTATTGTAATGGTATATTGATGGTTGTGTAAGTTTAAATATATTCGTTTGAAACTCACAGGGCTTCCTTTAAATCAATCTTGGAATATTAATTTTAGCGACAAAAGGCTGAACGGTTTGGCGCTAGCCCTGACCACAGACAGTTGGCCGGATATTTTGCAGTCAATCGATTTTTGAGTATTACATTAATTCAACTAAAGTAAATAATTTACTATGCCTAGGAATACGATTTATCCACTTTTTCGTTATCAGGGCCCGGCAATAAAAGTGTTTCTATCATAAATTCGCCGTTTTCCGGCGAACAATTATAATACTTTCTCTTCTTCGGAAGTAAGAGCGAACTAGTGGTGCTACAGAATGGCATAGACTTTCCCGTATTAGTTTTCTATTTTCTTGGGTCTTCGCCTAGCTATTCGGAATTGCCACATACTCTTTCTTGCCAGCTACCATCTATCACCGCCAAAAATACATTTTTTTTGTCAATTTCTTAATTTTTCGGTTTCCTATTGGTAGAACGAAAATATTAATTTTAGAATATTAAAGAACACAAAAACCTAGCCGTAAATGGCAATTTTCTTTTAAAAATTATGTGCCGTTTAAGAGAAAATGGCGTTTTAGCACTACTAAAAATGCCAAATTTGAAGCACAGTTTCACAGAAAATGATTGAGTTTTCAAAATACTTTATTTGAAGCTATTTGAAGCACTTACACTCACAAATATAATAATCTTTACAAATTGCTGGTAATGTGCATATTAAAGATGTGAGAGATCTTTCAAAAAATTACAATTATGTAATTTTTGAAAAAACAAAACAATAACTCAAAATAAACTTTACGCTATTCTAAAGAGTGTAATTAGCACTATCTGTTACAAAAGTTTGAAGAAAAAATTGCAGCCATATACGAGAAAATGACGTTTGAGCATTTCTGAAAATGCCGAAATTTGAGCTACTTTTCACAGAAAACTGGTAGTGTTTTCGAGAAACTTTACTTGACATTATTTAAAGCATATATACTCTTAAATATAATAATGTGAAAAAAATCGCCGATAATGTAAATATTAACGACGTGAGAGACAAGTAAAAAAATTTACATTTTTGTAATTTTTGAAAAAACCAACCGATAGACCAAAATGGCTTTTATGTCATTGATAGAGTACATTTACCACTATCTCTAGCAAAAGTTTAAAGAAAAAATTTGGAGCCGTTTTTGAGAAAATCGTGTTTTTGTATTTTTTTAAAATTGTACATATTGCACGCAATATTGCACGAAAACTACCAACATTTTGAAAAACATTTACATGACCTTTATAAAAGAACTCAATATGCAGCACAAATTTTATTTGAAGAAAAAATCTCTATCTTCAATTTTGTAGTTGGAGAAAGACGCCGAAAAAAATTCAAACTTTCAAAATTTTCGAAAATTCAGAGCTGTACGTGAAAATCGGACCTATGCCATGTTAAAAAGTGTATTTTACTCTATTCATACAAGAAATTTAAAGAAAAAATTTGGAGCAGTTTGTGAGAAAATTTTGAAAATCCCCGGGGGGCTTCATATAAAGTACCCCCAAATTTTGAAGAATCTTTTTCAAAATCTCAAAGCTTTGACTAGAATCAGATCGACCGGGAACCATCCATTTTGGAAGAAATTGTACGTATGGTTTAGGTGCTAGCAGTGTTCACAGACGGACAGACAGACGGACTGACGGACAGACGGACGTTTTCCTTTCAATTGGGTTTTCGGTATCTAGGACCTAGAAAACAAGGTTTCTGGCTACACCACGTGTTAGGGGATTTTTTTCCTAATTTAGCAACTGGTTTTATCCACTTACTCATTTTCACAGCCCGACAATTAATTTTTTTCCGCCGAAAATTGGCCATTTTTTCGCGCAGCATTACATAACTTTCCCTATACTACGTATATCACTCCGTGTATACGTACGTATACGGGAAAGTAAAAAGTAAATAGAATATGGGAGCTTCGAATTCCATTTCACCTAATTTAAATTTCTCAAATAAAAAGAGCGAAAAGTATATATACAACATCAAAATTCACCAAAAATTATGAGGATATTATACTCACTTATTAAGTATCTGGACAATACAGTTTTCGAAAAGAGTTCTCAGGTAAACTTTCATACACCACTGAAAGATATACATCTCACTTCACGAAATTTGTAAAAGTGTCCACAGACTAAGAAACCATTGCAACGACACAACTTTAGAATATAACCCGAACAAAACATAGAAAAATTTGCCATCAAACAATCAAAACAAAAGACTAACGGCGTAAATAACATGTCTCCATGAAAACAATGAGCGAAAAGAAGGAGCTAACATTCACGTACAAAGTGGTAATACCACTGATCTGGTTAAATAATTTTTTTAAAAAACGGAGAAGCAATATAGTGTAATAACACTTTGCATTATTACAATCAGACTATATAAACCCAATTCACCATCACACATTTTTCATCGGCATCGCCCTTATTACATTCATTTGACATTAATGATTGCAGCCTTCATCATATCCGTAATGTCAAATACAGAAGACAATTTACACTAAAATTCCATTGAATATTTCCTCATAAATTCATTATATTCAACCCATTTATGATTGCAAGATACCATTGTGAACGTTTAGATTTTACACTGACTCTCTTTCAGAGAGATAATGCAATGCAAGAAAACTGATCTAGATACAAAACACAGCACAATAGCATTTATAAAAAAACAAAGTCGTTTGAGAACTTTAAAACAGGATTATACTGCACTCAAAATTGGTCATTTATCTCAAATAGCATTTCAACTTAAGAACTGTAATTTGGAAGTACACTGCTATTTCACACTAGCCATTTTAAAACTCGAAAATCCGACCATTTGTAATAGTTAACGAGTGGGGTCAAAAGCATTATTCTTAGCACGAGGGAACATATGCACAATGGTATTTAGAGTTAATAGTACGACTTGCCGGGTATGACCAACTTTGACCTTTACATTCACTATCACAGTGAAACTAAATCGAACACCCTATCCACTAATTCTAGAAAATCTAATTCTGACCATCTAAGTGTTCTTGTAATAATCTGAGAGAGTATTGAGATTAATAATTCAAACATTCACATGTAATTTGAATAAGAATTATTTCTTGCAGATAGCATCTCAATGTATTAACAGTATTGGCTCAGGTAACTTACGGCATCAATTGATGTCACTGCAGTGCCTCTGACTGAGAGGTCCTGGGGTTCGAGTCCCGAGAGTGGCAGGATTTTCGACACTAAGCTACATTGCTGGGTCGAATTCAACTGCTCTATGGAGGAGAATTCTTTTGATTGATTGTTAGTTGATCTTTTGATTGATTAGTGATTCCGGGCGCGTCAATTACTGAGGTCATTAGGCCCGTACGTATGTGCATGTTCTTCATCGGGAAATGGCGGTGGATCTTCCTCCGCTGGATGACAAGATCCGGCGCCGACCTACCATACTAGCGGTGTTTAACCCCAGCCAAAACAAGCTCTATGCTCCCGATTGGTCTCCCGGCATGTGCGGTAGTGTAGTGCATGTTAGTGTGTGGTGTGTGTGTGTGTGTGTGTCAGGGGTGAGGATGAGACAAGGAAGAGAAAGGAAAGATAGCGCGCGGTCCGTTTGCTAGGGTCATGCTCCGAAATTCGCTTGGTGTTGACTGGAGAAACCACAGATACTACCGATCAGAGCAGCCGGTCGCTAGAATTCATCTCCAGACAACGACTGAATTTAACCTAGCCGACAAGCTAGTGTCGAACATTTAAGAACTACTATTGCATATTTTCAGCAATGTATTACAATCCTTTCGTGCAATTTTGTATTAAAATATTTTCCATAATTAAATAATAGCACAGTCATTTGTATTTTAAACATCTTTCTTTTCTCCTAAACTACTAACGCAGTATAAAGTATGTATTGTAGTGTGTAGGAACGACGATTTTGGACATTTTTTATCCTTGCGGTTCATTCTGCGGTGTCACAAATGGCTACGTTCTTGTATTGACGAACAAGTTGCTCATTATATTGTTCTAAATACAATAACACTTCTCTACATCGACAGTACTAAAATTAGATTGCAACTTGCATGTCTGATAATAGAATGTTGGACTTTCTACGAACCGACAACGCACAGCATCAGCTTGAAATTGTTTTGAAAACATTCGATAAGCTTTGAAAGACGACATTATCAGGAAATGTTCTGAATCTTTTTATGGTACAGCGCACTTAGCTGCTTTACGCAACTGATTAGAATAATACAGACTATATGCACAATAAAATACAAAGTATAAATAAGAAGGAGGATGACCCCACTGGGCTCCTCAATTGGAAATCGCTAGTTAAATGTGTGATATATCAGGCTTATGATATGGAATTAAGTCCTGCACGAAGAAATTCAACTCCTTACATAAGTAAAGATACAGAAAAAAACGTCGTTAGGCCTCATTCACAATGCAAACTTAAACGTAACGTAATGCTGTAAACTTGGCCGTAAAATTTACACCTAAAAACAAGCATTCACAAAGACGAACGTAAGCTGGAATGTAAGATTCGCCTGAACCAATCAGACTTTAACGTACTGATACTTGATCGATTCGTTTCTAGCATGGTGAAAATATCTTTCCACCATGGTTTCTAGCTTTTTCTTCGACATTCCTATCGATTTGTCTTTATATATACGCGAATAGCTGTGTAGTAGTGCTCACATTTCCTTTATCTTATAAACAAGGGTTCTCTTGTATCAAATTCACGAGTAATTCGTTGAAAATAATTAGTTTATTCGCCATGTCACGTTAAAGTGACGATAAAAATTGTCCAAATTCTTACATTGAATTCACTACTCGCATCAAAACTGTTCGCAAACTAGTTCTCTACATTACAGTGACAATGACATACTACACACTACTTGAACGTAATCTGAAATCGAACTTCCAGGCTGCTCTCTGATTGGTTTTCGGTAGAATTCCGACATAAACTTAACGTAAAAGCTTGGAGCTTGTGAACTCTTAATCTTACGAACTGACGTCTACGGGTACGTCAAGGCATTGTGAATGGTCTCGCCTAGTAACTCATTTTTAGGTTTTTCGGCTACCTTTCGTTTACATTCAAGTTTGCATTGTGAATGATGCCTTAGTCTGTGAACCTTTCCCATTGTAAAAAATGTTAAGAGTCTCATTAGTAATATCCAAATATGAACATTAATTTTAAAAGAAATATGGACGGTTAACTAAACTCTGAAATATCTAAAACTCTGTACAATATTATTTCATCAATTCTGAAATTACGAGCATTTATTATCAATGAATAGTTCAAGCTAAATTCAACAGGTTGTCGCACTTGACGCAGATTGTTCTGTGTATATATGTATATTACATTGTCTTAATTATTTTGTATTTTGTGTCATTGTATTATTTTGGTATTGTGTTACTACACTATACACATTTGTTGTGTTGTTTATATTGTATCTTGTACTAACTACTTTATACTATTAGAGATTATTTGTAATTAAATTCTTTCCGATAGAGCTGTGATTATACACAGCAATTTGTAATAGTTTAACCCTGCAAACAAATAAAATTGAATTGAATAATAAAAATTAATAATAATAATAATAATAATAATAATAATAATTATTATTATTATTATTATTATTATTATTATTGATCTGCTTTTATTAATTCCGAAATAAGAAGAGTAATTCGAATGGAAACATCACAGCACCCCCCCCCACCCGAGTGCCTCTTTCAAGAGAAAGAACCGCGCCAGCAGCGTGCCCTCTGGCCTACATCGCCCTAGGCAGGTCAGCCGACAGCGCCGAGTTTTGCACACGGAACCGGTTCTGTGGTTCGTTTCACTCCTCCCACGCGCCAACCCTATTGTGATCAAACTGATCTTTTACACGAGGATTTCGTAACTATTTTCCTCACCACGAGAATTTTCTGGCAGCTGCGCATACTGTACGCCATTTCAACAACAATCGGAATAAAGAGTTTATTTCATTGCCACATGAGTTGAGATTATTTTCTTTTCGACTTGACCTTCTGCATGATAGAAAAACATGCTAACACTGTGCCAATTGCATGCCATGTTTGGAATAGTATAGCGCATGCCAGATGACATTCACCGGTTCATAACAAATACTTCCTTCTATTGAATCGAATACAAAAACCAATGGATAAACAATTTATTTTACATAAACATATTTTTCCAACTGCAAACAAAAAATGAAACGAACTTTCATATCTCTTTTAATGTAACTTGGCGCATTGATTATTGACATTTGCAATCGAGCACAATAATTGTGTATTAGTTTGCTGTCTCAAGAGAAATATAAATTATGAATAATTAGTACCCCTGCCTCTGCAGCGAATCTTATCGGGAGGTCCTAGGCTTTGAGTTCCCGACGCGAAGGTAGGAAATTTCCTGTGCTAGTAAGATATATGGATCAAATTCAATCGCTGCCTGGGGAGAATTCTACCGGCCGGCTGCTCTGCTCGGTCGTTTTCCGTGGTTACTCCATGTAATACCTGGTGAATGGTGGTGCAGTACCATAACAAATGGGTCACGGTCCGCGCGCGTTCTTTCCTTCAGCTTTCTTATTTCATACTCTCCTTTACCTATTTTTTATCGAACGAGAGAGTGAAGAAGATGTAAACAAACCGGAATCTACCCCTCGGCTGGAACGCGTGCTTCGAGGCAACTGAACTGTCGTCTTACTGCTCAATCAACATTGGTTAACAATCCGCTGTGACCTCAGGCTGTAGGCGATCACGAATTCTTCGTATATTGCAAAAGAGAAACTGACTTTTGCTTAACAATCAGGGACCGACATTACAGCACTCGTAAGGATAATAATGCATTCAGGTAGCATATTATTTCTGAAAGTTATTATCAAAATTATTGTCAATAAGATAGCAGGTTTATGCACGCCATAAAAGCGCGGGTTTGTCTTGTGTACAAGACACGTTGACTTTTTTACTTTATCGATCTTATCTCGTAAGAAGAGAAAGTATTGGAATCGTGGGCCGGAAAATGGACAATTTTCGACACAAAACACTTACAGCATACACTTACAAAAAATTGGACATCTTATCCTTTATAGTAAATTACTTCCTTTAACACGTTGGATAGAATTCACGAATTGCAGTCTCCTTGTTACCGAAAAATTGATTGATAGCAAACCGTCCATCTCTGTTATCAACGCTAGCGCCTAATTGGCCATTCAGCCAATTTTCTCCAAAGTTGGTATTCCTTAATTGATTTAAATGAGCTCGAAGTACGTGTATAGAGAAATTGCAGCTAATCGACGACTGCCAACCCACGTGGCAATGTGTAGTTCATCCTCTCGTTACAGAAAGAATACACATAAATGCTCAAGAATACTCATGCGCAAGAACACACTTCACCCTCTCGTTGGATAAAGAACAGAATGCCGCACAAGTTGGGAGCCCAGTAGGAGGCTTAGTGTGAGAGGTTGTCCAGGTTGGGGCGGTTCCTCTTGTGGAGATACGAGAGTCAATTCCAGACGCCGGTAAATTCCTAAGCCGACGAACACCAGAACTCACCTTCCAGCAATGGAGGAAACGCCGCCATCTCCTGGCATAAGAACATTTACCACACGAACGGGATTAACGACCATAGTGGTTAACGAGCTCGGAAACATCAAACAATCATCTATGAAGAAGTCAATCAGCTCTCATGATGATTAACTAAATAAACACCTGCTGAGATGTAAGGAGAAAAATACCACAGAGATCTGTTCAATGAGTGAATAGTGTTTCTGTTCTCCTCAAGTATATTGATCATTGGCTTCATGAGTGTGGTGGACGTTATATCCGGCATGTTGCGGTGTTCCTCCACCTCTTAACGAGGGATCTAATGCCGACCTAATCATCGGCTTGCAAGGTACCCCAATCTAGGTATCTCCCCCAGCGGGGCAAGCTTTAAGTTCCCCACTGATCTCGCGGGCTATCAAAGCATCTTTAAACTGACTAAAGAGTTGACAGTCATGCGTGATATCGGAGCGGTATCCAGGATGCTCTAACAACTCGAAATACAATTTCTATGAGCTCGACAGATGTGGGCGGTTGCGGAGGCACGCTGTCATGCTACAAAAGTGCGGCTTTCCACAATCGATCCAAGTGTTCTCGTACGCAGAACCCTGATAATACATAGGTTGCACAAAAAGTAATGAGAATATTGCTGTAACTTATATCCGGTAAGTCGGCGCGCTGCCATCTATCGTGACAAAATGAAGGACTATTAGACGAGTGTGTGCAGCGAGAAATTCCAACCTTCTGGAATTTCTCTAAAAAATCGCGATTAGAGCAACTGGTCGCTCGAATTCTCCAGGTAGTGTCTGATTTCCGACCCATTCGACGCATCATCCGACGCTTATCTGACGACGCATCCAGAATCGAAACTCCGCCAACTACAGGAACCAAAGAACTCCCTGTCAGACACGCTACAGCCTTAAAGGTTGATGTCCCTGATCCAACTTAGCCAATTCACTCTTTGTGTGGATCTCAGAGACGAGACGAACCAATGTCACTGACATACTCATCATTATGAAATACAATTAAAGGGCTCACTAGAACAAGGGGCTATCCCACACTCATAGTTCGGAGATAATGAGGGTTTTACCCGAAGTTCCCTCATATAACGCAATATATTTTTAAACTTTCAAACACAGTACACTTGCGTATAAGTCCATACTGGATTTAAATAACACATTACAATAAATAATAATATTTTATGTTTTGTATAATACTAATAACTCAATTTCACAAAAAATGTAGGATAGCCTCTTGTTTGCTAGCGCTTCTTTGGCAGTTAATCACCCAATCAGCCTCTGTATTTTGGCCTGATTTGATCTGAGAAATTCGACCCCGAGAGGGCGTCGATGCCGCTGCCTCCCACGCACAGCCGACGGCCGCCCGCCGCCGCTGGTAACGATCGCGCCTCGCTGCAACAACAGAGCCCTGCCGCGCTGGCCGACTGGCAAAAGGACGGAGACAGCCTGACCGCACAGTGGGCCACACACTGTCAAGAATTCAAGATTTTTTGAAATTTGTTTTTTGTATGTTATTGCTTGTTATTGCTTTTGATACGTAGCTCTATATATTCTGCGTAACTTACCTGGATCCAGAGAATCTTGGTTTCGAGGGAAATATGAAAACAGTTAAATGATGGTACATGTTCTCTTGTGGTGGGAATTATGAAAGGGAACTATTGGAGGGAAATATGAAATGACAAATCAGTCACGTTAACAGGTAATGAATTAGTAAATAAATCCGAATCATTAAAATTAGGTAAAAAAATAAAATATTGTGCCATGGGCGTTAGCTGGTTCTAATGTTTTCGGGAGACAAAAATCCCGAGATCGTGAGAAACCTTATACCGCCCTTTGTTTTTAAATAAGTTTCAAAATGCTACCAAATAAATACGGCATCATACGAGAGAGATGAAATTGTTTTCATACAGTTAAGTGTGCACATCCACATTACACATTAACTTGTAACATAATTTGTTCTTCTTACAAATGATATGAAGCTCATTTACTTCCCTTTCGGCGAACACATAGCAATCTTGGACCTCCTCCCCTTTGCAGCATTCATCAACACTACCGTAATAAAAATTAAATTACGCACCATAGTAGGAAATCGTTTTTCGCGTCATTTTGCTTGAACTATTAGAAATTTATTAATTTTCTTTTTCAAAAAGGCTGAAACCTTTTTCCGTAAAATGTATCTTGGGAGAGAACAAAGGGCACTTACAAAGTACCGCAGGTGTCATTTTTGCTGAACTCTGATTCTAAACTTTCGAAAGTTGTAAAAATTACAAATATTGCGAGAAGGTAGTACGTGCTGTTGGAGCACCATTCGTTTAAAATTGAAAGAACGTGAAGTTACTTGGTTATTTTCTAATTAAAAACGAGACTTCTTAACACCTGCCCACTGCGCTGGACAGTAAGAAAACACATTTGGAAGTCGACAAACAAGGGTCGCGCATTTACATAACACGGCAATGTGTATTACAATGCCTCTGCTCGGGTTGTTGGAGTGGCCATTTCCTTACAAACGGTTCCTCTTTTCTCCTCCTGAAAGCATCGATGGGAGACCCAATTACGGTGCAGAGAGCGGCCGAGAAAAGCAGTGGACAGAGGACGGGTGTCGCGCTCGGAATTTACATATTCCTATGCATTCGCCTCATATAACGTTGTCTCTATCGCCTGGGGAGATTCTGAGAGCCTACATATTGCAGATGTAAATTGAACATTTCATTTTGTATTGCTCGAGTTTCCTTACTTGCATATCTGGGTCGCCCACTCAATTGGTTCTAGCTGTTTCAAGGCAATAAGAAAAAAGTAAATAAAAAAACATTCTTCGAGATGTGATTGGTAGATAGTATTCAGAAGAAACTGTCAATGTGCCGGAAACGTCTCACAACAGAACCACGAATACTTTTTCACAAGGTTATCAATTAATAATTCAATCACATTATTTTATCTGTAGTTACTAGAACTTGCTGAATGAGCAATTCCATTGAAGTATACAGATATTATCGTGACATTTTCAGAATAAAAAGTTTATTTTCAAAGAGAGAAACAATGCCATACGAGATACTGAATGCAGTTCATGCAATGTACGTCCTGTGCTGCCAGCGCATTGTTTTATTATACAAGTTTATTAAATTAAGACAAGAGCATTCGGATTTACTTATCATTGCTCCTTAATACAACTTATCCTTATAAAGTAATCCATTAACCTGCGTACTTTACTCCTGCACACCTGCCCGTCACTCAAGATTCAATTCCTTACAGTTCACCAATCGATACTCGTGAGGTGTCATTCGACGCGGCTCGTTTTCCTGATGGGGAACTGATAATTCTTTTGCGGATACTCAGAGAAGACTTTAAGGAATTTCTTGGTTTATTCCAAATTCCTAAATTCATCCCGAGCTAAATATACTGCTTTTTGTGACAATTGGAACACCCATGAAAAATGGTCGGAAACACTCAAATATGGGTAGATGTGAAGAACAGTGTATCCATAAGAAGTGGTCAAATTTGCATAAAGATGGCGTGCACGTCAGCCTAGCAGCGCTCTCCTTTGTGTGACAGATCATATCAGTGTTACGCCAAAATCAGTTTATGTAAAGTCGTCAAAGGACGTGGAAACGTGCAAGGCAAGTGCCGATATGTCTCGTCAATGTCAAAGGGCGCAATATCAGCGTCTGCAGGAATTCGAAAGGGGCAGAATGATCGGTCTCCGGGAAGCAGTTAGTGTACTGTGACATTGCGGCTCGAACGGGGCACGCTGCAACGACAGTGATGTGAGTGTGGAACCACAGGATAGAGGAGGGTCGTACACAGAGACGAGCGGGTACTGGACCACACAATGTGACCACAGCGAGAGATGATCGCCATATTGACCGCCAGACCGTAATCGACAAAACGGTGTCGTCCACAGAGTTCGCTTGACTTTGGAGCTCTGCAACGGGTGAGATCGTGCCTCCGTCGATGGTTCGACGCCGTCTGCTGCGAGCTGGACTGTTGGCACGCATACCACAGCGTTGAATTCCGTTGATCATAAACCAACAACCTCGCAGACAACAATGGGCACGTAAAAGTGTTCACCGGTGTCATGAGTGGTAAAACGTAGTGTTTTCGGATGAGTTCCGCTTCAATTTTTACTATAGCGATGTGTGCGTATTTGAAGCTAGAGTGGTGATCGCAATCTTTCGGCCAGCATTGTTCCGCGCCATAGTAGGCAAATGCCAAGTGTGAAGGTTTGGGGCGTCATTGGCGGCAATGTGCGATCTCGCCTCATACGTATTGAGGGCAATCTGAACAGCAAACTCTACATCAAGGAGATTTTAGAGCCCGAGGTTCTTCCCCTGCTGCAAGCAGCTACACATGCCATATTTCATCAGAACAATGCCCGACCGCGTGTGGCGAGGAATGTGCAAGTTTTCTGCGAAAAACGACGGGTACCACTGCTTCCCTGGCTAGCATGTTCGCCTGTAATGTCGTCCATAGAACATGTCTGAGACATTATCGGTCGGCAGCTTTTTAGTTCTCGTCGTCATGCAGCCACGGTTGATACTGGTGGTTGATATTGGTGGTCACGTGTAGAAATCGCTTGGCAGAGTTCCCCAGCAGCATATCCAGGCTCTCTTTTAATCCTTGCCACGAGGTCTAGAGGCTCCGATGAGAGCGCGTGGAGGCTTCACACTTTGCTAAATACTCAAGGTCAAAATACAGGTACGATTCTGTAATTCTAATCTTTTGTATATTGTGATATTCCTAGTCAGTGGAAATTTCATTGTAATAGTATGTCTTCTTCTTGGTGTTGCAATTTTCCCAAACACCAGTGGATGTTGCCACTAAACGAACACATAAGCAAAATAGCTGACCATTTTATCAAAATCTTTACTCTTCATCCTTTTCCACAATATTTAATTTGGGACGTCGTACTTCTTAGCCCCGTATTATATCAAGGTTCCCCAAGGATAGACTGAGACAACTGGAACTTCTGTTCTTAGACACTTCGTAACTCTATCTTGACTTTCAACGTTACACCTTGGACCAAATCTTGAAACCTGAACAAATCTTCCAAGCTTGGATCGTATTCACGACTAGGAATGAATACTCTTTTGCGGATATGGACGGCCATATCCAAAACTTTATTATATAAAATGTACTGTTTGCAAAACCCGCGAGAGGCAGAAATGTCCAAAGAGAAGAAATAAATTTTAAAAAATAAATTCCTCTAAAAACGTTGATTTTTGCGTTTTTGCAAATTAAAACGAAACTTTTGTTTGATTCATCGATAATTCAACTACAGATATCAATAGGTCATTTGATTCCCTTCGAGAAGACAAATCGATTGACACAATTCTTCGCCGATACTCTCTTGAATATTCTGGATGAATTCTAGAAAAACACACATTTTTCGTGGTTTTGTAGTATGGAGTATTGTACGAGCCACATGTTATCATATAAGCATAAAAAATTTTATTTATTTTTCTGTTATTATTATTTATAAGTATATTTGTCTCTACCCCAATTTTTTAGTATTACATAAGAACACACTGCATATGTTTTCTTTCATATAATGTTTTATAACAAATTACTTATTTTAACATTAATAATTGTTAAAATGAAGAATATGCAAAAGATACGCGATCTATTTCGCTGAAAGTTTCACACTTCGTTGTCATTGGTATCGGGAGTATCTAAAGAGTGGTTTGAATTAAATCCGATATTAGGGGAAGTTGTTTTTGCAAAGTTAATCGACGAGATGTGCTGTACGCCGATCTCAGAGACCTTGCTTGAAGTTCAAAATCTATGGATATCTTTTAGAAAGCCTCGCTTGGACGATCTAGAAAGCAAGAAGTCTGAACCAAATTCTGGCGGTGTACAACATTATTCGAATATTTGATTTTTAAAGTGTAGTGTAATATAGTAAAATGCAGTTAATACGTTGTTAATCTTTATTGAATAAATTGATTTTGAACTTGAATTCATTTAAAACTAATGGACCCGGAAACGCTTCGCTATTGTAGTGTATTACATGTCACTACTGGTCACGAGCAAAACGTCTAATAGATGAAAGACTTTCTCGCAAGTAGGGTTTGTTCTATGCCCTGGATTGGACATAATAGTGAAGAATCCTATTTGATTTCCTCAAATCTGGATATGCGTTTGTTATGACACTATCTTGGAAAACACTTTATTTACTTGTCCGAGATTCAAGTAACAATTCCGGTCGATATTTCCCAATCGCAAATACTTGTATCCAGTAAAGACGTGCTTAATCCTTGTCTGTGCGGCGGTTTGCATAGAGTTGAGGAGTGCTTGACCCGTCGTAAACGATTAAATCATCACTCCCAAAATAATAAAAACAAAGTATGAAACTTTCAGCGAAACAGATCGAATAACTTTTGCGTATTCTTCATTCAGTGGAAAAATTTCATCGAAATCGGTCAAGCAGTTTTTTTTTGCGTCAGTGTGCAACACACGTACGCACATTCCATTTTATTTATAGATAGAATAGATACACCGAAGCATTGCCGGGTCCGCTGGTTAAAAATACATAGCATTCTCTGTTTCCTGATGCAGCTCCTGTCGCTGGCGTGCGTCGCCGATGCCTTTCTCACGGCCGTGAGCGCAGCGCCGGGCAGGGCCAGGGCGCCGAGTGCCAAGAACGCCGGGTCACGAGCTCGCGAAGGCGGGGGGGGGGGGAGCGGACGCCACGCCGCCGCTTAAAACGCCATTAGCGGCTCCTCTGCTGTCGGCGCGGCCGCGGACGCCGAGGATAGCGGGGACTTAGCGACGTTAAACGAGCACGGGAGATGGACAGGGAACAATGACCGTGACAACGGTGGTGGGGATAAGGCAGGCCACTGCGAAGATGGATTTGGATAGAGTGGTGTTTTGATATCGTTTTCTTCCATGACCTAGCGATACTTTAATGGCTTGGCGCGCCAAGCGATAGCTTTTCTGTCTCTCTTCTTGCCAGGTTTGTTGCGAAAATGCTTCCGTGGCACCTAAGTAGTGTGGTAGCAGAATAGTGGAAGGATATTAAGAGAAATAGCGCAGTTGTGAACTGTGATTAATAATATGAAGTATTTGGGGGATGGCGTAGGTGATTCGTTTTACATTTTTACAAAATAGCACATTATTAATAAACAATAATATAACACAATGTTTCAATTTATTCAATGCAACATTTCATTTTAATATTTTCATCGTTTTAATCATTTCTTTCATAATTATTTTAGACGCTAACGAACCCTCATTCTCTGGCATTTATTAATCGTAATAACACTGCCTCATTTGGTTCACCCAGTCCCTATCTACCCAGCAGGGTTTGTTAAGATCATCGTTGCTATGAGGAATTGAAAACTGATGCACATTGTAAGACATTCTCCGCAAACGTTCAGTAACAATATTGACCTCCCATTACCCTGAACCTAATTACACTCTTGGAATTAATCAAAATGAATTAAGTGGGACATTTTATGGACTTTCAAAAATATTTATTTCACTCTAATGACTGTCTATTTCACTATTTGCATTACATTTAAGATATTTGCGAGATACGGAAAGAGTGCTACTTTGTTACTTAAGTTTTGCTGTTAGGAGTAGGAAAGGGAATAGGTTTAATTTTTACGAATTCTCAAACATACTCTCGTTTTGAAGGAAACGTGAAAAAATGTCATTAATGTAGGAATAAAACTTTAAACTTGTAAGAAAAGACAAATAAACCTTCTGCATATAAAAGAAAATAATAATTTGGAAGAAAAGCTTACGCTAAGTCCGAAAAACCTCCCTATCTTTCAGTGAAATCAGACCCAACCCATCCGTTGCTGGGTTAAGATGCAAAGGGGAAGCGGGTGTACGTAGAAAATGAAGAACATTAAAGGATTTTTAGGGTGGGTTGTTAGGTACGCATCTTACACGGTAAATAGAAAAACTGGTTTGGTTCGCGAACAATCAATACCACGTTTGCAATGAACACTGAAAGAACATTCAAAACCACTTAAAAAATCCACATGGAGGTTTTTCATATTCTGTATTTTCACGAATAGAATAACGCTTTTAATAAACACGCGCTGTTCTGCCTGTGAAGTGTACTACAAGTCGCTATGACGACCTCTGGTCGCTAATCCGTTCACGGACAAAAAAGTCCTTCCCCATGGTATTTCTCTTCACGTAGAAGCGTGACCTGTACAGCGTGTCATCAGATCTCACAAGTCTTCCTGCGCATGTAAGGTTCGTATCTCTCCATCCCTCTGCTCAATGAGAACAGCTCTTGAGATCTTAACAGCTCTAAATCCGACAGTTTGGGATTTACGAGCAATAAGGTCAGAGTAAAATAGCTGATAGTTATATAAAGCTTATATATATATATATATATATATATATATATATATATATAAGTAAATAAATAAATAGTTCCAATGCAATGTACCCGTAGGCCGTTGCGTCGCGTTCAGCCAGAAGTCAAGCCCTGGAAATATGGAACATACCCAAAGGAGCGCTCCTTAAAAACTTGAACGCGGAGCGGGCTGATGGCTGGAAGACGAGGCGCGTCGCCCTCTGAGAACGGCCCTGGTTCGGTCCCCGGCGCCGCCTTTGAGACGGCCCGTGCCGCTGATGCGCTGATAGAGCCGAGCGGGTCGCCGTTAATTACTGCGCCTATTAAAAGCCGATCGCTGCCGGGCAGGTGCTCGGCCGCCGGCTGCCCTGCCGCCGCCTCCCGCTGGAAGAATGCGGGAGCGATGCGGTGATGTAGACTGGCGCAGTGGCAGAGCTAAAAGAGGTTGAACGGGATGCAGATATACGACCCCCGCCCCGGACGGTTCTTATTTAAGGGATGCATAAAACATTTGAGGGCCAAACATCAGACTTCACCACAGAGACGCGACTCGCCCCGGATAGCCTACATAATACAAACTCCGGCCGCGGAAGCCTACGCAATCATCATTCCTCCATTCATCATTCCTCCATTCATTTGTCACTTTGTTCCGGGATAATTCAAAGGGGCGGTGCGTATTGCAGTTGTTGCCAACGACGCCAGTACTATAAAATCTAGATAAATTTAGCCTTATTCTTTATTTAAATAAATTTGAATAAATTTCACATTGTTCGTTTAAAGGTATTTTATCCCACTATTTGTGCCAGGGTACAGAAAGATGATAAGGACAGCAGACACTCGAGGTGAGAGGGAAGGATATTCCGATTGTACATTTAATCAATCTGGAAGCTTACGAGTTTCTTTTATTTCTTTTCATAAATTTTGTAACTGTATTTGTACAGTATTACAGTAATATTTGGATTAACGAAGCGAAAAATGCTATAAATGTTATGACTACTCAAAAAACATTTAAACAATGATGAGCAGTGTTTAAGCGAATAATTTGTAGCATCTTACTTTAATTACATTGCATTACATTCTAACACAGAATAGTTACTGAAAGATACACTCTAGTAGGCACAAGTTTTTCCAATTGTTCCGATAAAAATAACAATAAATAGCAATACATTTTCCACAAGGTATTGCAAAAAATTAATTGAGGTCTCACAGTTGAAACAATCTAGTGATAACAATTGCACATTTATAATATCCACGTGAAGAAATAGCACTGACCCCTTGTAAAGAAAACGTGATGAAATTATTAGAGTGGGAAAGGCAACGACAAAACAAATTTAATATTTAACACCGAACAATACTTGACAATGTACAAACAGCAGCGTAACACCGGAAAATACCTCCGCATTATGCCTCCGGCACAGAACCTCTGCCAACGGAGGGCAGTGAAGGGGAACCACAATCAAACGTGCTCCTCATTCACCGGCGCAGAAAACAAGGTCGCGCAGCGGTGCTTAACCCATTAAGTGCCAAATTAATTTTGTGCCCATAACGCTCTCTCATTGTCGTCGTATTCGTGCGCACTCAGTCATTGTTGGAGCCCTCAGGCAGCATGGTTTTGCAACTTTTAGTGCTAATCAATTGTTAGGTTGCTAAATTATACTACTAGACCGCTCTAATGCACCAAACAGTGGTTACATGAGCATTTGTTTTTTCTACAAGGAGAAGCAAAATCGTTAGACCTTAGCTGCATATGCCCCGTCAACTTCGATGCGGACCTACCACCGTTTGCTTTACATCGGCCTCTCCCTCCGTGTTAACCACAGGCATATAGTATACACCATCATAACACCGGAAAATATCTCCGCATAATTCCTCCGGCAGAGCGCCTCTGCCAACGGACGGAGTGAAGGGGAACCAAAATCAAACGTGCTCCTCATTCACGCGCGCAGGAAACAAGTTCGCGCGGCGGTGAGACAAGTCAATGGCAAATCAAATGGCAAATGAATGTTGTGTGCATAGCGCTCGCTCATTGTTGTCGCGTTGGTGCGCGCACAGTCATTGTTGGAGCACTCTGGCAGCATGGGTTTGCAACTTTTAGTGCTAATCAACTGTTATGTTGCTCAATTATACTACTAGAGCGTTCCAAAGCGCCAAACGGCGCTAATATGAACATTTTTTTTCTATATGCAGAAGCAAAATCGTTAGACCTTAGCTGCATATGCCCCGTCAACTTCGGTGAGGTCCAACCACCGTTTGCTTTACACCGGCTTCCCCCTCCGCGTTAACCACAGGCATATAGCACACAAACATCATCGTAACACCGGAAAATATCTCCGCATAATTCCTCGGGCGCAGCGCCTCCGCCGACGGAGGGCGGTGAAGGGGGAGCACAATCAAACCGCTCCTCATTCACGCGCGCAGGAAACAAGGTCGCGCGGCGGTGCTTAAGACGCGCGCCACAAAGGCCGGCGCAATTTCGTGGTTTGCACAACGCCCGCGCAAACAGGGCGCATTGTCGGGCGGCGCGAGGCGCGAGGGCGTGCGGACGCGGGGCGGAGGGGCGGAGGGGCGAAGGGCATTTGTGCCACGACGCCCCCTCCCTTGTTTGCCGACGGCCTCGGCCCCGCCGCCGCCGCCGCCCTCGCTCCGGCTGCGACAGTCGCCCCCCCCATCCAAACCCTACGAAATAAAGTCCTCCGCGCTGTCTTAAATGGCCGCATGGTACATTTCAAATGCAGAAATTCACAATGACCTCGAATTCCCTCCAGTCGCCCAGCACATCGCCCGCCTCTCCGGAAGATTCTTCAACAAGATTCATAACCTCCCTTTCCAACCAACACCAAACAACCTACAAAAACATAATAATATAATAACCGCCCAATTTGCCACATGACATGACTATATATTCATCAGCTGACACCATAAACACGTTAAAAATTAATCATCAGTCATGCTTACACCAAATCGACAACTGGGCAGCCAACAATAAAATTAAAATCAATCCGTCAAAAACAGCAGCCAAAACATATCCCTTGAGACCTTATCCCTCCCCTACAATTGAACCAAGAACCTGTACAATGGCATCCTCATTACAAAATCATAAAATACCTAGACCTTTTATTGGGCACCCGATTCCACCATTGGAAAAATCGGTAATTATCATAAGCTATAATGAAATAATACCAACTAAAACCAATACAAAACATCTGATAAATTGTTACACAATATCGCTTTACTGCTTCACAAAAATAGCATATCACTACTTTTATGTGATTACCCAGTATGAATCAGCGCTGCCAAATCGAATATCAAAAAACTCCAAGTAATCGAAAATCAGTTCCTCCCCACCATCACGAATGCACAACTTTTAACTTAACTAGGTAACTAATTCCAGCTAAAACAGTAAACAAACCACGTTATTTTTTATCCACCCACTTCTTTCAAAACATCTCAAATATACTCAATCTAACCCCTCTAAGACTTTTCCAAAATCCAACAAAAACAAATTCCCGTTTCATATTTTCTTAAATAAATTTTCAGATCTCGACCCAAAGTAAAGTTATTACATAAAGATCCCTTTATCACTCTACTAGTAATATTGAGTATTTCAAGAATATTACTAAGATAATTGTAAGTTAATTATAAGTAGATATAAGCAATCATAACAAATGTAGAGTGTATTAAACACTGATCTTTGTTTTGTTGAATCCAAAAGAAAATAAATTATTAAATTAAAAGAAACGTTCAGACTACTATTAAAAAATATCTAGAGAAAAATAGTGTATTTACGATATTAAAATCGCTAAAATGTTTATTAGGGGGATTTTACTTCAAATTCGGATTAATTCTGATTTTCGGAGATCCCGACGAGGTCCGGATCTTCCTAGTCCGGATTACTTGGACTCTACTGTATTTTATTTTGAGTTATTTTGATCTGAATATAAAGTGATACCAATGAAAATATCATTCTTTGTTGTTTCAATACATTAGATTAAAGTTCCTTCGCTCTTGCCCGTGTTAGTAGCATCATTTCCTCAAAAGAAATGAAAATAAATCCACGCAGAAAGTTAAACTGGCATTTTCGGGTCTGTTGTGAAGAAAAGAGATTAAGTTTTGTTCTCTTTTAAATTTTTCTGAGTTATTCGATATATTTCAAACTTCCTCTAGCATTAAAATTTGATTCATATTCAACTTATTTCAGCATATCTCTTGGTTACGTGTTTTTAATTCAAAGAAGAAATACAATTAGTTCAATTACCAACATGTTTCTCATTATGAAAGAAATAAAGGAATTTAATTTGTTTGCGTACTGTTAACGCTCTTGAGTTATAATTTATCTTATTTCTTAATTTTCAGAGTCAAATACTACTGCAGTTATATCTAGCACGTAATTTAATCGAACATTTTTCTTAACAATGCAGAAGCAATCGAGTACTCCGCAAATTTTCTTAACATGAAATGACTGGTCCCTGATGATAGTCATTTTCAGATAATAAGAGTTTTATTGAATTTTTGTTTCTAAAAGCATCATTTATCTAACAATACACGCGCACACACCACGCTCCCTCTATTTCTGCCTCGCTGTCCCCCTCTCAAGAGTGAAAATTTGCCTCATTTGTCGGGCACAATGAGCCTGTCCACACGAGAATAGAGGGACGTATGTCGCCACCCGCTCACACGCTTGGTTTATGAGACGCATTTGTTAAGGAAGCAATCAGAAGGTGACATGCGTAAACGCACCAATTTTCTTCTCCTTGAAAAACTTGAAATTATATAAACTTTTTTAAAAGAAAAAAAACTCTGGAAACAGCAGTCGAAATTGCAGTTGGTAATAGTGCGATTGGCAATTATTGGTTTCTAATAAAAAATATCATCATTTAAAAGTATTTCTGATTATAACATGTGAAAAAAACGTTTCATCTAATCAAGTATACTTACAAAGAAGGAGCAGCACCCAGTAGAAAATAATATTACGTAATGCTTTTCAGCACAGAAACTGCAACCACTAAATGCGACACTGTACGAGTCAACTAAAAGCTCTCTCGTAACCTTTCAGTATTCAAAACAACCGGATGTGCAGACCTTGTACAATTAGGCTCGTGGCATTTTCAGAAAACAATTGTCACGAAAAGTCGTTTGTAGTGTGTACACAAGACTTCTCATCGCCTGAGACGTGATGAAATAAGATAAACAGAAGACGATCACGCGGAAGGGACTCGTGAGACCTTCGGCAATTAAGAGGATAATACACGAGAATAATTTCAATGACTGACATAAAAAGGAGTATTCGGCCAGTTGCAGTTTTTTTGCTCTTTAAAGAAGAACCCTAGACTTCATTACGTTGTCGATTTGTAAAAGTACATCTAGTTTTGGCATCACTTTATATCATACAATGTATATAACATTCTCGAATATAGTGTAGTATGTATTGCGTAAAATCCGGTAGTTTCGATATTATATACTATCTTATATCAAAATTATTCTTAAATGTATACGTTTTATTGCTACAATCCCTTAAGTATGTACAGAGCCAGGGGGTTAAAAACAAACTAGTGTTTGATGTATATTATTTTATTTTATTTCATTATACCTTTTATCCCTACGACGTTTCTGGTCCTAGGTGTAAACTTTTTTCAATAAATATAGTGACTAGTAAGTATTGGAAAATTTTGTCAATTGAAAAGGGATGGCACGTAGCACCGAAAATGTCGTGGTGAAAAGAAATATGTTTAAAAAAAGTTAAATAAAGTAACCAATTTCATATCGCAATTGGATTATAGTGCCTTCGTTACAGAATTGAAATTAAAGAGATTGTTATCTATAAAATCACTACTCCACTTTTGTTCGTTTATTTGCTGTTGACAAATGCTAAGTTAAGAAAGTATGAGTTTTACACAAACCGCATGTAAAAGAAGAGTCATCCATAAGAACAGTTGCAAACTTAACAGTAATGTAGTGTCTCCCAGTTTTCCTCATAGCATTGGATTGATATTCGGCACCTTACGAATCAGAGGTAAATAAGCCTATCTCGTTCACGTTCAGACAGCAAGCAGCAACAGCAGTCGTTGGTCTGAGTCGAAAGGGAAAGAGCGTGGAACCGACAGGTCAAGGACAAGACCACTCGCTCCGAGCACTCTCCAGGCTGCATACCGCAGCACTAGACGTGAGAACTGCCATTCACAGAAGTTGCGCAACTGAATGCGCAAACTCTGCCCTGTCTTCTGTTATCAACTTATCACGCTTTCCTCGGCCAAAAGACGAACACCACACCCTGTCTTGTCCCTCTTCTTTCTCCATCTTGCTACCGGTTGTTCTGCCTTGGCACCACTTGTCACCCTCTCTCGCCACCCAGCTCATTGCAACAAACGGGCCACGGACCGCGCGCGATCTTTCCTTCCCCTGCCTTGTTCTATTCTCTCCCCCTACTTTCACACACTTATACTCACATGTACTACATTATCACAAATGCCGGGAGACCGGTCGGGAGCTGAGAGCTTGTCCCAGCTGGGGCGGTGCCCAGCTGGTGGGAGAGACCTGGGTGGGGAAAACCCAACGTCCAGTAGGTCGGTGGCGAATTTCACTATCCAGACATATCCAGAGGAAAAACACACACTACTCTTACAGTTCTAATGCCCTTAGCAGTTGACGCGCCCAAAATCACTAAACAATCAATCAAAATCCATCTCGTTTTCCTGTCATCCTCGCTTTCCATCACATCTTGTCAATCCACACTATCTTCCAGCTCGTTTTGCCACCATCCCCGCCCCGGACTGACACACTAACCCTGTCATCTTATCTTACTCGGTATTCCTAATCGATGCGACGTGACCCTATCTGACATACTCCCCTATTCCGATTCTGACGTCGCGCCGTTCCGTCAGCCCTCCTAGGCCCTTTGGGAAGATTTTGCGTGGCAGATCGTACAGTAATCGATTGCAATCTTGATCTTATATGCACATGAGAGTCGCGAAATTCGAACCGCGCATGTGCAGAAGATCAGTAGTGATGTCGATTGCTGTAACGCTTTGCCATGCAAAACTTTCCTTTTATGTCACGCCGACCCTTTACTCCCTTTTTAATTTTACTGATTGATTAGTGATACGGAGTACGTCAAATGATAAGGTCATTAGTTCCGTAAGTGAACTGCGTGTTTTATCGCGGAAGGAGGTGGTGATCTTCCTGCTGGATGGTGAGATCTGGCGCCTACCGTCGGCTAACAGGGTTTTCCCTATCCAGGAATCTCCCACAAACGGAGCACCGCTCCAGCCGAGACGTGCTGTAAACTCCCGGCCTGTCTGCATTTGTGGTAGTACAGTGCACATAAGTGTCAGTGGGTGTAAGTAAGGGATGAGGAGAGGGGAAGGTAAAGGAGGGAAAGATCTCGCGCTGTCCGTGGCCCGTTTATTAAGGTACTGCTCCGGCATTCGTCTAGTATTGATCGGAGAAACCGCGGAAAATAACTGAACAGAGCAGCCACCTGCTAGAATTCTCCTTCAAAAAGCGACTGTGCTCGACCTAGCTATCTAGCTAATGCTGAAAATCGTGCTGACGTCGGGAGTGGAAGCCTAGGACCTCCCGGTCAGAGGCATTGCAGTGACATCAGTTGACATCCTGAGCCACCCCTCTCGGTCCATCCCTTCCTCGTCCTATGCTGACCACACGTCTAGCCCGCCGTCCACCATCCCTACACGGTCTCCCTCCATCCATTCAGGCCGTCCACGTCTCCTCACTTCTGTCTCATGGTCCGCCGCATAGCTGCAGTCCCCACCCACCCCCTCACCTACCTCCGTCAGCGTAGCCGCTGCCACCGATCGAGATACGGCCGCGCATTGTTGCCTTCGGTTGTTTAATGAGGCGCGAGGGCACGCGGGGGCGGCGCGGAGGGCGGGGATGGGGGGCGTCGAGCGGCGGAAGGGTTCGGCCTATTTTTATTATTGCCGAGACGCGTCCGCCGCAAACACGGAGGAGGAGCGCGCACAAAAGCGCGATTGTTCATTAGGGAAGATAATGCGGAGCGGAGCGCGCCGCGCCACGCCGCGCCGAGTGCTCGCTACGTATTCACAGTCACAAAAGAGCTGAGATGCGTGTGGCTGAAAGGAAAGTCGCTTAAGCAAAAAGAAGGAGCAGCCCCGGGGACGCGCGTGGGAGGAGAGGTGGCGCTCGTGGTGGAGGTGGAAAGGGTAGACTCTGGCGCGTGGGAGGAGAGGTGGCGCTGGTAGCGGAGATGGAAAGGGTGGACTCTGACGCGTGAGAGGAGAGGTGGCGCTGGTAGAGGAGATGGAAAGGGTAGACACTGGCGCAAGGGAGGAGAGGTGGCGCTGGTAGCGGAGTTGGAAAGAATAGACTCTGAGGGCGGAGACGGTGAGGGTATTGGCAATTCTCCCGCCGGAGATGCAGTGGTGGATCCAAGGGGAAAGGCATGGGAGCCATGGCTCCCCCAAAAGGCCTAGGGTTTTCGTTTGTTACCTTCCTTTATAAGGCACAATATATTAAAATATTTATTTACATTAAAAGTATGTAATTATTTAAACAATAATATTGTATATTATTGTATATACTACAAAACAATAACCAATATACTAAATAGATTTGTTATTTAACAAAAATCTATGATGCCCCTCCTCCCTACCAAATGATTGGCTGGATCCGCCCCTGGGGAGATGGCGGTTGCCATGCTAACATGGGAGATGCGTTACGATTTCTTTAGCAAAGGACAAAGTAGGAACCACGACATATTGGAAAAGATAGTCGCTAGAGACTTAAAATGATACCCTGTAAGTTTATAATGAGCTAAGTATGGCGGTAGGTGCTGAGTAAGCTGCAGTGTTTTGCCTATTTTCCTATATATATCCAATTAAATACGCAGTATTTTAAGTTACTTATTCATTTTGAGGAATTAGTAGTATTATATTTTAACACAACTAATTCTTCAAAATGAAAGATGAATGGATAAAAAGATAAATGATCGAAGGATAAAAATAGGAAAATAGGCAAAAGTCCGCAGCTTACTGCTGAGGAAGAAGAAGGGGTCAGCGGAACCGAAAATAGAGGTTGGGGAGCAACATCTGAGGTCTAAGGGTGAGCGACTCCGTCAGTGAGCGTGGCGACGCAGCCGCCCCGAGAGAGTGATGACGAACGAGGAAACGCAGCGCGCGAGAAGATTAGAGGAGACGGCAGGGGCAGCAGGCGCAGAGGGGCGGAGGCGTGGGCGCGGGGAGGGGGAAGACGCGGAGGGAGGACGGCGTGAGGCGGCGGCGGTGAAAAACGACGAGGACGAGCGAGCGACGGAGAAATGCGCGCCTTTTCTGCTGCGTCCTTTTTTCGCCCCCCAGCGCCAGTACAATTATTTGCACAACGGCCCCAAACAACATCCGCAGTAGCTACTTTTATCGCTCCCGTGCCGCGCCGCCCTTACGCAGGGCTGTCCAGAAAGGAGAAGCAATGAGGGCTTCTTTTTTTTCGTGTCTTGCTTTCCATCCTCACACCAGGCCATGCAAAGAATCATCTTCTTTTAAATTAAGAGCGAGTGGGAATATTACTGAAACACTACGTGCTATTATTTCATAACATTCTTTTCATAGTATTTGAGTATTTCTGAGTTTATTATTTTTGATCATACTTCTCTTGATTATGCTTACACTTTTGCTTAGTATATTAATAATCGAACTTGATACACTTTTGTTTAATTTATAGACGTATGATGCTAAGGGTTGTGTCAACATATATGATTAAATATAGACGAACATAAACAATTAACCTTACGGATTTTATCTTTATTTTTTTAAATCCCTCTAAATTTAAGTTCGAAATAGAAATAATGCAATAGTTTCATAATACAGCAATACAAAATCCATACGTAGTAGAGAACTTGGTAAAGGTTTGATAGTTGACTTCATGTTTCTCCAAGTTCATCTAAGTGACCGAATATTGGTTCCCCCTGAGTATTTCACAGCACGCGTCATACCATGAACAAATAAAAGAATCAGCAGCATTTTTCAGAAAAAGAAACACGGTCGTTTAAGGTTCAAATACGCTCACTAAGGAGGAGTCGAGATTCCTATCAGAAAATGCGGATAATTTACTTTTACAGCTACAAAGTTTCTATAGACAGTTGTTCGGTAAATATCCAAACAGCAGGAAAAAAGACTGTCCCTTTATTGCTAAGTCTTTATTGCGTCTGCATAATGTCATGTTTTTCTTAGAGTGAATGAAAGAAATTTCATAAGTTGGACTCTAAGCAATATAACACTCTTCCAAATAAAAAGTACAGGAGGTTTGTCGAAGGTATAAAGGCAGTCATGATAATATGCAGGTACAGAAACAGCATGTTACCAAAATACATTTTCAAAAGTTCGGAAATTATATTTTTAGGCATATTTAAATATTTTAGTGCCATGTATTGATAAATTGCTTATTGAAACTTACATGAATAATGTTTAATTTGAAATGACGGAAAACAAGGGAGTTCAAAGTTCTTCACACTCGCAGAAAATATATAAATGCGTCATAAAAAATGTATATTTTGCTATTACGGGTTAATCCATTCCAAATTCTCCTTTAGCAAAACAACGAATACTGGAATACACATGATAAATTATGAAAACTGATATTTACTGTAACAAAAAATACTTTAGCAAACATTTACCAACCTAGAATTAGCATTGTGGTTGCTTTGTTACTCCCTTCAATATTGAGTAGAATTTATAGGTTAATGTAATATCTCTAAAGAATAAAGAGTTATCAGTAAAAAATGTGAGACCCTGTTAGTACGATCGGTAAGACACGATTTAGAGTAGAGTTCGGGTACGCAGAGTTGCAATTCTGGTTAAGGCTTCAGATTGGTGTTTTAGTCACGTGGTTGTGAGAAAGCCTCTCGTACCATCAGATACCATGAATAATCCTATGATAATTCTTCTGTCGTCAGTGGAAGATAAACCCACTAACAACTACGCTCACAAGTCCAGGAAAGGAGAGGCAATGTGTAAGGGCATAAGACTCTACTTACGGTCAGTATTATATTTAAGGGAAAAGCCTGCCAGTTTAAAATTTAAGCTTTATGTTTCAAAAAGTTTCTACATTAATAATAGTAAGAGATTCTCTCATCGATAGGCTTTATTCTTTTTTATCAAAATTAAATCTCAAATTTCACGTAAAATGAAAAAAATGTTAACAAAGGAACAGAAACTTACTACGAATTAATATATGAAATGTTTAATAAAATGCACCATTCAGGAAAGGAATTATACGCACATCATTTACTTACGTTCTGTATTATATTTAAGGGAAAATCCTGCCAGTTTAAAATTTAAGGTTTAAATTTCAAAAAGTTTCTACATCAATAATTCTAAGAGATTCTCTCATCGATAGGTTTTATTCTTTTTTTATCAAAATTAAATCTGAAATTTCACGTAAAAATGAAAGAAATGTTGACAAGGGAACAGAAACTTACTACGAATTAATATATAAAATTTTAATAAAATACAGCATTCAAGAAACAAATTATTCGTGTACTTAAACGTATTATTCCAACTAAATATAAAATTCATTTGAAATAATTTCAGGTTCTCGCTCAATGCACGAAGTTTGCTCGCAGATTCGATTTCGCGTTCCAACCAACAACGAACCACCGATACAACAGCAGGCTCAGCACGCGTTTCTGGCATTCGCGGTGGCTTTCGCGCCCCTGTCGTCACCTCACAAGAAGGGATTGGGGGGGGGAGGCGAATTGTTTGGGCGGAGCGCTCTTCTCAGACGCCGTCGGCGGCGGTGGCGCTATGCAAATGCGTCGCACCCTGTCACCGCCGCAGCGCTCTCAATACGCACAAGGGGGAGGAGGGAAGGGAAGTCGGTGGCGAAGAACAAAGGCGGCACGACGAGCGCGTGGTGCAGGTGCTGAGGTGATGGTGGTGGTGTGGGAGAAGAGCAACGGAAGTGATGGTGACTTCGGGAGTTCTAACAGCGGAAATGTGATTGTAATGTGTTTGCTGGAGTAAAAATGGTAAAAAGAATGCACAAGTGGCATTGTACTGGCGTGATTGACTGATTGATGTTTCCTGGCACGTCTAAGTGCTATGGTCATTAGTTTCATTAATGTAGTGAATGTTTTATATCGGGAGGTAGCGGTGTACCTTCCACTCTGAATGGTGAGATCTGGAGCCGTCCTAAACGTAATTTCCATCTCCAGGTATCTCCCACCAGCTGGGTACCTCCCCAGCCGGGACAAGCTCTAAGCTCTCGACTCGACTCCTGACGTGCGGTAGTGAAGGGAACTGAAACGTAAGTGTGTGTATGAAAAGAGTGAGGGTAGGACAAGGAAGAGGAAGGAAATATCGCGTGCAGTTCGTGGTCCGTTTGATTATGTATCGCTCCGGCATTCACTTTGGTATTGAATGGAGTAACCACGTATAAATTCCGAGCAGAGCAGTCTGCCGCTAGAATTCTTCTCCAGTCAGCGGCTGAACTCGACCGAGCTCTGCACCTAGTGTCGGAAATCTGTCCCGTCCTACGACTTCCCGGTCACACTCGTTGCAGAGACAGCGACAATGCTGCAATAGGGGAGACGGCGGAGATGGCGATGAAGTGAGAGTAAAACGCCGAGAATGGCGAGGCGGTAGGGATATTACGTCGAAGAGCTTGGGGGGGGTAGCGGAAACGGAGAGGGAGTAGGGAACGGCGACGGCGGCAGGTGTGGGAGGTTGGAGACCGCAAGGGAGTCGGCGGAGCTCGGGACACAGAGCTCGGAGTTAAGCCGAGAAATCGGCGCCTAAACCCAGGTAATCAATGAGGGCATTGTGGCTCCCCACAAAGCGGTGACATGGGGGCTTAGGCTGCGCGGCGGGGCATTGTGGGGCTGAGGGTGGAACGAGGTCTGGGGCGAGGGGAGAGGGCGCCCACGGACTGTTGCGCCGCTTCCACCGAGAGAGAATGTGCGACGGCAGGTCGCGCGCGGAGGGTAAACTGGGTTGATTTCTTTGTGGCTGCCGATCGAAATTTAAAGGGGCGCTGTTGAAGTCGTGCGCTTGAAAAATGTGACTGCGGTAGACTACGTTTCTTTCAGAATACATTTGACACAAGCGATTATTTAATGATTGAAAATTGAGACTAGTTTTAATGATGAGGTACATGACGTTTCTTACAGGATACATTTAACATAAGCGATACTTTTAATGAATATTGTTAAAAATCATGAAGGTGTGTTGGTATCATGGTTTGTAAGGATTATTTTAGTAGATCGAATTGCATATGAGGTCTCAAATGATTTCTGGGTTATACAACTTTCACTACTTGAATATTAATTTTTCACGTAATTATTTGCAGTGTTATGATATGTGATTATAAGCTTTTATTAACGACGTGTGGCGTGCAAACGGTTGGGGCGGCAATCATACTGTGCGGAACGGAAGGTTGTGGGTTCGAATACTGCGTAAGATATAACAACGTTTTCAACTTTTGATAAACAATAACAATATCCACAATAACATCCATTTTATATTTCAATGAATCACAACTGCCTTGTGACGTAGACTCAAACCAGACGGAAGACTAATGAATCATTGAATAAAGTTTCACAAAGACACATTCAAATGAACGTACTAGCAAGTAAGTATAATACGAGCAAAAACTCAGTTCATACACACATCATACCTCAATATTAATCATTTTTTTGTTATTTAAGGTCGCATCAAGATCTAGGTCACTAGTGATCACTATTGTGTTTAACGTTATAACTGTGAAGATGACAAGATGATACGTGGTGGGATGAACACAAATACAACTATGCTTGAGGCAGGACTCGAACCCGCGACCCTTCAGTCGCGTCCGGCCACCGTGGATCGGCTCAATATTACTTATGAATGTTCGTGTACACTTTACTCACATTTGGAAATGTATTCTATGAATATGAGCACATTCGCAATTTATCACTGCACCTTGTCTTCTATTTGCCTGGATTTGGACCAGATTTCGTTACTACACAGAAACGAAAGGGAAAAAGGCAATTCCGCGAGAATCCAAACAGTATTTTTGCCATCTGCTTAGTTACCAACTAGATTCCGTTTACAAATCCACCTTGTCACACGTCACCCGCCTCCATCAGCCCCAAACCACGCAAGCGGACGTCGCCTACTCCGCATCTTACGCGTCGCGCATTCTAATGCGGGCGCGTTCCCTTGATTAGTCCTCGCGCGACGCGAGCGGCGGAGGGCGTTGTGTCCCGCGGAAGACGCGACGCGTCGCGACGCCCCGTTCGCCGACGCATCGGCGGCGGCGGCGGTAGCGCCGGCGTCACGGGCACGGCGCGGCGCAACTCGTAATTGTGTTGTCGCCGCCGCAGGTGGCGGGCCTCCATGATGAATCATTGTGGCGCCGCATTGAAGGCGCCGGTGGCGCGGTGCGCGGTGGCGGATTGAGTTAGCGCGACGTCTTTGTGCGGCGCGGCCCGTGTGTGACACCCGCCGCGCGGTTTGGCGGCGACGGCGACGTCGTAGTCGTCGCGGTGGCGGGCGGTGGCGGCGGTGGCGGCGGTGGCGGCGGCGGCGGCGGTGGCGGCGGCGGCGGTGGCGGCGGCGGTGGCGGCAACGGCGACGGCGACGGCGGAGGCGGAGGCGGAGGTGGAGGCGAAGGCGGCGGCGGTGCCAACGGTAGCAGCGGCGGCGGCCTCGGCGGTGGGGGGTGGCGGTGGGAGTGGCGGGTGCCGGGGGCGGGGACGGTGGTGGTGGCGAATGCGGGGCGAGGGCGGGGGCGGGAGCGGTCATGGCGGCGTTGGCGGGGGCGGCGGTGGTGACGGCGGAGGCGGCGGCGGCGGCGGCGGCGGCGGTGGCGGCCTGGCAGTGTTGTGCGGCGCACGCTGCACTGCCTCACGACCGCCGCAAGGAGCGCGTTTGCCACAGAGGGAGAGTTCGTCACCCGCTTCTGTGTCTCCGCGCTGCTGCATATGCCGCTCTACATACTAAACTTCCGAGGGCTCTGTAAAACAGGCGCACGTATTCAGGGATCTTAAAAGAATGTGTGTTGATAACATGAACAAATCCAAAATTAAGCAAAATTATAACAAATATCGAGTGGCTTCGAAAAGGAGGTTCTAGGGTTCGGGTCTCGTCGACGGTGGCAGGAATTTCGACACTAGATAGATGGAATACAGCCTGTATCTGGAGGAGAATGTTCTAGCGATCGGTTGCTCCAATCACTAGTTTTATCACGGTATCTCCGGTCAACAGCAGACCGATACCGGAACAGTATTCTAACAAATAGGCCACGAACCGCGTGTGATATTTCTTTCGTATTCATTGACCTATCCTCGCCCTTTGTTACACAGACGTACATACACTGTATGTACGACCGCACATATCGTTAGCTTACACTTTGTTCCGGCTGGGGCTCCGCTATTGGGAGATACCTGTTTGGGAAAACCTCGCAAGACGAAGTGTAGGCCGGCGTCGGATCTCACCATCCAGTCGGAGGCTGATAATTGCCTGAGCAGTTTTCGTGCCCGGAAACAAAATAATTAATCGATCATGCAGTTTTGAAAGTATTCGTATGCAACGAGATAATACGGCATTGAAAACTAATTTCTTTTAAAAATAAAATAGAAATTTTCTGCCACGAATACTCTTATGATAATGTAAGAGATCTCACTTATCTTTTCGTTATCGTCCATACATTGACCACTTCACCAATACATCATGCGTACGAAATTGTACGTTGAGCCGAATAGCATACTGCTTCAATGTCAACCGTTCCGATCCAGGGCGGGGCTTAGAATATCTTATAAGATCTATACGTTTCCGTCCAGTTTTTGTGAACCGTCTATGAATAGATTTTCGATGTGTCCCCACCCAACAATCGACAAGTCCCGGTCAAAACACTCTCTTTTAATCTGTTTCAGGAACTGACGATGTCGAAATACAGCCCCCCTGATGATGTCCGGTTGTTGCCTATTCTCATTACTTCACATTTTTCCAGGAAGTATTTAATGATGCACGCTTGTATTTGGCATTATAGGGTCGGATTGCGGTTTACCAGCTTGCGGTTTACTCAGGCTTGGGCCCTTTTATTTTTAATCCACAGATCCGCGGATCCATGGAAGGAAACATGTGGCGAGTATGGCGTACCCTTACGCCTAATACAGTAGCAATGGTCTGCCTGAGCTTTTCGTTCGTGACACAACTATACAAATTGAGACGATTGTATTACAAAGCTACAGCTCTGGTTTTTGCCCCAACCGAGGAACCTGTGACGTCGTGGGTTGGACAAATCACAGACAAAATGGCTTTGATATATAGATTGTTTATTTACATATATGTACATTAGGGTGTCCCTTATATTGCCCAAAAAATTATTTTTGCAAATTTTTTTGAGCTCACCCCCTAAATATTTTCTATTGGGTCCTATTTACTCGAAAATAAAACTTCATCTCAATATGTCGATATTAACCCGTGCCAACTTGAGCGCGAAATTTGAATGTTAGGGATCATTGGTTTTGCTGGGTTAAGTCAATGGAAAACTATTGATACATTTTTAATATATAATTTTATATTATAATTTAATTCATTGTCACTCTTTAGACTGTGTTATGGTTTTAACTTTTATTATGGGTACTTTTTTTCAGCGTTTCTTTCTTGCAATATGTTTACAGTGAACAATGTTCTTAAACAACTCAAAAAAATTGCTTTTGCTCCTCATCTACATTCAGTAGTCCATGAAAATCTTGCATTGATTCAATAGGTCTTTCCGTGCAGTCACTCACTGCTTTTCATCTTTATAAATAACCTTTTAGCTTCTAAACATGAAGTTGCTTTTCCAGATTAAAGGACAGTTTTGAATAAAACAAATACCCATCTTCAGGCAAGAGAACAGGTATCTGCTTTTGATTGATACAGAGTCGGCTTGTTTTCATTGAAATGAAGATTAAATTGAATAAGATGTATTGATTATTAACGAATTAATAATTAAAAACGGTCATCAGTGTACAATTGCGCTTGCCATGTTATTCTTCATCCAATTCTTTTCAAAAAGGAATTCTCTTCCATGGGTAGATTTTCTCAGTCTAAACTTGCTACCACTTTGATTTTGATTTGTACGCCTGCTTCATCAGAGAGTACGACAGACAATTCTTCTAATAAATACTACATACGGTGTCTAAATTGTTTTAAACTTGCTTTTGAAATTGTGGAATCTATCTTTTCATTCAATTTTAGAAATTTTATAAAGTACCCTGATAAGGAACTTTTATAGCTGCACTGCCCTAAAGCCACGGTTTGACATAAAGTTACAATCAACAGAGAGACATTATTTAAGGAATTTTTAACTTCACAAGATAGTTTAGAATCTGATATGAGCAGAAACATTTTAAATATCTCTTGCCATCTATCGAGTTCGATGAGAAGCCTCGGGAAGATGTATCTTTAGTTTGTTACTTTCATAAAAGTTCAACATTTCTTTAAAATCGGACTCATTAAAGAATATTGCCATATTCTCTTTGCCACTTTGAAAATTAATGGCGTTAAATCTTTTTTAACTTTCCCTAAAATGCTAAAAAAGTGGTGTCAGGATTGCTTGCTACATTACGTATTTTACATTCACACACATTATAAAATAGGTTTTTATATATGCATGCAATGGCGGCACGGAAAGAATAATGCTCTGTCCAAATTTTCTTCAAGAAAGACGTACACTCCTTCAAGGCGTCAAGTGTTTGATGCAGTTGTATCACATCAAAGAATTTGTAATCTTTTTTCTTCTTGTAATGTTCTTTGTCTCGCCCTTTCTTCTTTATCCGCAAGATGTTCGTCCAGTCCTTCAAGATAACTTTTACATCCTGGCTCTCTCTGCCGAAATAAAAACATCCTTTCTTCTTCCAACATAATCATTTGTAAAGCATTCGGATGTGCAATATCAAATAGATTGTTCAATTTATTTCTAAACCCATCTTCACGATTCTTAAAAACATCTTCACACTTCTTTGCGTTTTTTGTAATTTTCTTCACTCCGTTTAGTTCAAGTTAATAAGATTTTGTGAACAATGCTGATAAGCTCTTGTTGAAATTTTTCTTTCTCGTAAAATATCATTCTCTCACAAACCACAAGTTTAGCGCTTGCCCTAACTGTTCATTTTACTTCCCATATGTTGTGAAATAAAACATCAAGCACTTGACTGACGGTTAATTGTGTCCGTTTATTTGGTGTTTTATATTAATAGTTAATATTATCTCCTAAGGAAAACACACTTCTTCGACACTGCATATGACACTAACATATGACACTGTTAGATTAGCAACCTGTGAACACGAGTAATACGATCGATTAAAATGCATGCTCTGGACATGTCCGTCATGCAAATTCGCGCTCAAGTCGGCACGGGTTAGAATACTCCGATCTCAAAAAAATTTTGTATAGGCATGTTTTAAGTGCATTGGAACAAAATTGGAGGGTGAGCGGTCAAAAATTTGAAAGTCGGAAAATAAGGGACACCCTAATGCACATACATAGTTAGATTTATTATTAATTCTGCAATTAAGTACCATTACTTGGTGGCAGAATATTTAAATTACAAGAGAGGAGTTAATTTAGGAAAAAAACAATAATTAAGAAAATAGTACATAATTTCACAGCGCAAACCTTACTCCATAGTTGTAGTACTCCATAGTTGCCGTACCATTTACTACAGGAGCGTTTGCTCCTTGTTAGCATCCCCTAACTACCAACGCATTGTCACATGAGCGTGGCGCTCATACCCGCAAGCTTGCGAACTCCCACGCACACTGGCGACTCCCCGAGGACTCGCGACAAAAGTTTGTGGAACAATGCTGGCCCTTTCCAGAGCTCACCCGCATTTATAGCCTCGCTGTGACCGCGTCGGCACCCTCCGGATGCGACTGTCCGGTCTGTGATACATCTGGCGCAAGTTTCGGATACCATCCCTCCGGACCTGCCTCCTGCGGTTTCGCCCCCGCTTCTTCCAGCTGTTTTGTGATACATTCAACACGTTTTCAGTGCAAGTGTCCACGATACCCGCTGTTCACCACAGTGCCGCTGTTTCAGTAGCGGACACTACAAGCCTCATCCTCCTTCATCTCATTCGCGAATCCTTTTTCTCTATCGCCTTCACCTTCTCTAATCCTTTCTTACCTTCTTTTTCATTCTCCTGCTCGCAATAATAGTAATAATAATAAGGTTAATAATAATAATAAAGCCTTAAAGATGAGCCTTAAAGCTATGTCAGTGGTAGCCTAGCTACCGGTAGGGCCTCCCTTGCTGAATAGGTTGAAGGTGAGGGGTCAGACGAAGAAGTACTCCATTTTGAGGAGAGTGGGGAAGTAAGTAGAGAGGGAAGGGTCATGAACCTTTGGACTTCCTGTTGTCGGCTCATAGAGGGTACAGGAGAGAAACTGGGTTGGCACACCAGGCCACTGATTAGAGTGGAGGCCCGAACCTTGCATTAGCCAGCGAAGGAGGCTGCCTTCAGCAGTCAGTGAAAATCCCGTAGGGTTTAGTAATGCCGACTGGCGATCGGAGGGACCCCTTGCTGGGCCCTGCGGGGGGATGCCCTGAGGCCACTGTGGGTCGCAGTAACGGATGGCAGGAAACAACCCGAGGGTTAAGTGTGATCTGTGAACTCGAACTTGCGTCCTGCGAATCCTCAATTCAAACCAATGAGCAAAATGGATAGAACAAGCAATGTAATGAATCTTAACGTGCCTTGTTCTACCAATGTCCCATACCTGCTCAGAAACCGAGCTAATGTCACCTTGTCGACATCTGGCCATCCCACGGGTGTTAGTCCCAGGGACCCAGAGCCGGCAGTAGCTCGAAGCCATCGTCAGAGATGGACCCGGGATGAATTAAAGGAGGTGATGTGGTGCTTTTACTATGCAAAAGCCAAAAATGGGGGCTCAGAAATAGAAGTTTTCAAGGTATGGAGAGAGCGGAACCCAGATATGAGACCTACCCTAGACTCAAAGAAGCTTGCCAGTCAACGACGATACATACTCAGCAGTGGAAAATTCACAGCAGAACAACTTGCTGACATTGAGAGAAATGCAGAGTATGTACTTCGCTCGAACAATCCACATGACGAACATGTAGAACTGGAAAATGATGATCCCGTCGAAGGTTCATCGCTTTCCAGTGAAACACACGTCAGTGGTGACAACTCATCTGGCAATGAATTACACGATAAGGACATGATGCGAAATCTCCTTCGGCGCGAGATAGAAAGAGTTAGTCAACTTCCGTTTGAATCTCGCGAACCGTTGAGGAGAATATACGAAAATGCCAAAGCTAAAAGAGTGATAGAAACAGTGAATTCTGTCTTAAATGAGGTGGTGGAGACCCCAGGCAGAGATCTAGATATTACTGAAATCAATCACATCATATATGCAACTGGATATCTAGTATCTCAGATAATTTGGGGCCAGCCAAGAACACCGACGGCCGACAGCAAAACAGAGTAAACAGCTCTGTACCCCCATGGATGAACAGAATTATGAAACGGATAGCCGACACCCGGCGTGAAATATCACTCTTAGCTGAGGCATCTTCTAAATCAACGCACACCTCTAAAGTTCAACGAAAAATATTCAATGTTGAACAAAAATACCAAATTGAAATGACACCAGCAGGCTAATGGTAGTTGAAAAGCTAAAAGAGAAAATTCAAGCATGGGCTCAACGAATAAGAAGGTACAAACGTAGAATAGATTTCCGTGTACAGAACCGGTTGTTTGAAACAGATGCGAAGAGATTCTATCGCAATCTGACTCAAAAACCGAATGGCAAAGCTGTTACTCCTTCAAAAGATGACGTCGAAGCATTTTGGGCCGGAATCTGGGAAGAGAGCAGATCCTACAACAAAGACGCATCTTGGCTTCAATCTGAAGTTGATGCTGCCGATGAACTTGTAGAAACAGTGGAAGATGTTCACCAATTCTCGGAAGACGACCTCTTCCAAGCAATTAAGAACATGGGAAATTGGAAGTCCCCCGGGATTGATAAGATCCAGATTATTGGATTAAGAAATTAACAGCAATACATTCTCATCTAGCAAAGGCTGTTAATAAAATTTTTGAGAACCCAAAGGAAATCCCGGAATGGCTCACACGCGGCATCACGTATTTGCTACCCAAAGCGGGAGACAGCTCTTGTGGCGAAGAACTACAGGCCAATTACTTGTCTGCCAGTACTGTACAAAGTTATAACTTCAGCCATAGCTGACAAAATGTATAGACATCTAGATAAGAATCATCTAATGCCAGCTGAACAAAAAGGATGTCGTAAAGGCTCTTATGGCTGTAAGGAAATCTTGCTCCTGAATAAAGTCATCTTGAATGATGTAAAGAAACGCAAACGTAATTTGAGCATGGCTTGGATTGACTACCAAAAGGCCTTTGATAGTGTACCACACGATTGGATTTTGAAGACCCTGGAGATCTATCGATTTCATCCTAGACTTACTGAATTTTGCAAGGCTAGTATGAAGTCGTGGAGTACCAGGTTACTAATACCCAGCGGAAAGGAAGCAGTAGAAACCAGAAGTATTCAGATTAACAGGGGTATTTTTCAAGGAGATTCACTATCCCCTCTGCTGTTTTGCATTAGTTTGATCCCACTATCGAGACAGTTGTCGCAAGCTGACTTTGGTTATAAGCTCCATGGGTGATGAAAGGCCAGTATCACATTTGTTTACATGGATGATCTGAAAGTGTTTGCTAAGAATGAAGCGATTCTCTCCCAAATGCTGTCTGTCGTGAATGACTTTAGCAATGACATCTGCATGAAGTTTGGTCTTGACAAGTGTGCAAAAATCAATTTAAAAAGAGGGAAACTCACAACGTCTGAGAACATTGAAATTGATACGCACACTGTGATTCAAGATCTTGAACCAGGTGAAACTTACAAATATCTGGGCATTGAAGAATGTGAAACCATCTCGAACGACAGAATGAAAGAGAGAATTCGTAGGGAGTATTATAGGAGAGTGAGACTGGTCCTGCAGTCCGCACTGAATTCCAGGAATAAAATATCTGCAATAGGTAGTTTGGCGGTACCTGTAGCCGAATACAGTTTTGGACTAGTGGACTGGACTGAGCAAGAAATTCGCACCATGGATCGAAAAACCAGAAAACTGCTAACAATGCATCATGTTGCCCACCCTCGAGCTGATATACATAGACTTTATGTGTCACGTAAGGAAGGAGGAAGAGGCCTCAGACAAATTGAGGCCTCCTGGCACAACGCAATAGTCGGGTTGGGGAAGTATGTAGTCAGCCATCAAGATGACCCTCTAATGAGGCAGGTCATGAAATCTGACCGAAGAATGGGAAACAGAGGCATTGTTAGTGTAGCAAGAAGCATTGCGAAGAAAACTAGGCAAGACACATCGAGTAACACAGACACTGAACTTCTGATGCTGCTAAACATGAAGTGTGAGACACAAAAAATGTTAAAGAAAACGTGGAGAGACAAACCACTCCACGGACAATACCTAAAAAGAATGGACAAGGTGCAGATCAATAAAGATCAATCATTTATGTGGCTTAAAAGGGGAAGGATGAAGCCAGAATCGGAAGCACTTGTAATAGCTGCCCAAGATCAGGCCTTGAGAACACGACATTATGATAAAGCGGTTCTCAAAATTTCCCAAGATGATAAATGCCGCATTTGCCAGGAGCAAGTAGAAACCATTGATCATATTGTCTCAGCTTGTCCAATCCTAGCAAAGACAGAATACCTGAAAAGACATGACAGGGTGTGTAGCTACCTCCACTGGCAGATCTGTACCGCCCTCAAAGTTCCAAACACATGCCTCAAGTGGTACGAACACTCACCAAAACCGGTGACGTCTGTTGGATTCTGTACGATATTGTACGACCAACAAATTCAAACTGATCGCACGATAGCGGCAAACAAACCGGATATAGTTATCCGAGATTTGGCGAAAAATCGTGTTTACTTGTCGATGTTGCTGTACCTTGCGATCAAAACGTCGTTACCAAGGAGGCAGAGAAACGTCTTAAATACAAGAGTTTGGAAATCGAGATCAGCCGAATGTGGGGCGTAAAGGCACAGGTCGTCCCGATAGTTATCGGAGCTCTGGGATTTGTTCCGCAAAATTTGAGTAAGAACTTGTCTAAACTCCCAGGTAATTCAAAAGACTGGGAAGTGCAAGAAATTGCTTTATTTGGAACAGCCCACATTTTGCGTAAAGTATTGTAGAGGCACTGATAGTGACCGGATCTGCTCCTTAGGTAGCTAGTTGCAACCTGGAGTAGATCTTATATTCAGCCGACTCAAAACATCTTTAGTCGTGATGTAATGGGAAAATAATAATAATAATAATAATAATAATAATAATAATATTCATTTCATCTTCTGATCACAGAAGATTTGCATCATGTCCGTCAGGGGCTCTTATCTCCTTAAAGGTGCTCAAAGAGTTGACCGATTTGATCCAGACAGTTCCAATTCAATTCTATTTGAAATTAGGCATAACTAAATTTAATTGAACGGTCGCGAGAGGACACTCAATTTTTTGAACAGCAAAAACATAATGTATAACAATCAAATTCATAACAATGGTGTCAGTGCCAACATAAAATTCACCACTTCGCGTAACGCCACGTTGTACTGTCGTGAGTACGGGGTGGATGTCAATGAAATGTCATTTTTTCCCTTTAGAACAATGTGTTTTAGTTTATATATTAATTTCGTGTGGTGACAAAAGGAAATTACACATTTTTATACGACTTTTGCATTTTTCTTCAATTTCGACCAATAACTTATTTTTTTAAACTTTTTTCTTCATTTTCAATGCATTTTTGTTCATTTAACCAATTTTAATATAATTTTAAAGGCACTTTCTTCCAATAATATTTACGAGATGCAACAAATAATCTCCACAGAATTCCTGAGCATGACGGAAAATCTATCCATCATGTTCCTCAGTAATCTATTCGATTTCTTGGCTTAGAAATTGTAATGTCAGCCACTGAACCTAACCCAAGATTTCTGTGACGCCCATCAGCACCATTGTTGGTTCAGCCAATTTTGCGTAAGTAAAGGCAAAGATTTCCTGGACAGTCCAAATGAAATTCTCACAATCTGAGTTCACTTGAATGAAAGACAGAAACCTCGGTTACATATCCAATAGCTTGAGTTGTACATTTGAAATAGTTGTGATCAATATTTTACGCAATTTTTCTTTGCTTTTAGGGCACTTTTAAAAAGTTTTAAGAGCATTTTTTGTTATTTCAGGTCGCATCAACATTTAGCTCATTAGCGACCACTATTAGGTTTAAGGTTATAGTAACTGTGAAGATAACATAATATAGTGATGAGAGGGATGATGGCATGATACGGTGATGACGACACTACTTTCTTAGCGATCTCGACCACCGGGGATCGGCAGGAGCACTTTTGGCGATGTTTTAGGTCATTAAAATCCGATCCTAGAGCATTTTATTGATACATTTTGGCGATGTTTTAGGTCATCGAAATCCGCCGCTAGAGCATTTACTGATAATTTTTGGCGATGTTTTAGGTCATCGAAATCCGCCGCTAGAGCATTTACTGATACTTTTCGGCGATGTTTTAGGTCATCGAAATCCGCCCCTAGAGAATTTTATTGATCATTTTCGGCGATGTTTTAGGCCATCGAAAGCCGCCCCTAGAGCATTTATTGATAATTTTCGGTGATGTTTTAGGCTATCGAAATCCGCCCCTAGAGCATTTATTGATCATTTTCGGCTATGTTTTAAGGTCATCGAAATCCGCCCCTAGAGCATTTTATTGATCATTTTCGGCGATGTTTTGGGTCATCAAAATCCACTCCTCAGTCATGAGCAACGGCGGGCGCGCGGCGTGGGGCGAGGGGCGAGGTGCTCAGCAACCTCCGATCGAACAGCGGCGCGGCGCGGCGCCTCGAAATGCGGTTTCGCAGGAATGCGCATGTAATTGCCCCCGGCTGAAACGTCTGCAAGCAGCCAACGCAGATTTTATTAACTGCGAGATCGCAGTGCGGCTGCGCAAATAAAATATGCAAACCCGGTCGGCATTTTTATCCTTGTACACTTCCAGTTATGCCCACCAGTTGCATCTGATAACTTTTCCTAAAAGCAGTTACCGTCGTAAGACATATCTGATTCTACAATTTGTGATTCGGGTGCAGAAATGTTTCTGATTTGTACAGGTTTTTACTCAAAAATACTTTTCTGTAAACAACAGTTAGTTGAACCAAGTATCTAAACATATCAGTATTTGGATAGATTGAATACATCTGAAACATTCGTTTGCCTACTCATTTTAACAACTTTTATTTCGTTTATTTGTCATCACATGAATGACAAGGCTTTAGCTACAAACTTTATCCTGTGGTATCTCAAAATATCTGTAGATATTCAGCGCAGCAAAAAGTCACGAGTGCGGAGCTTATCTCGCGAAGTATAAAGGAAGCATTCCTTTTAATACTCCGTCTTCTCCTTTTCCAAGCTGGTGGGTGGTTGCTGGTGGGCGGTTGCAAAAGGAGCGTCTTGTCCGTATGCCTCAATCGGGTCAAAGAACACCTGCTCCCGTTACTGAATGCATGGCGACCTATGGATGGGTTTGCTCAGAGCCAAAATTGCCGCTGTCTCTACAGTGCCTCTGACCGGAAGGCCGTAGTTTTCGAGTCCCGATGGTGCAGAATTTTCGACACCAATAATCTAGCTAGTCGATGCTGTCTAGAGGATTTTCCCTTCCAGGTGTTTCTCTGCAGGAGAGAGCCGCACCAGCCGGGATAAGCTTTAAGCCTTCGACTAGTCTCTCATCACGTATGGTAGTGTAGTGCATTTAAGTGCGTGCGTAATTAAATGGAGAAGAGAAGCAAAGATGAGGAAAGAAAGATTGCGTGCGATTATTTCCCGTTTGTTGAGGTATTGCTGCAGCGTTCGCCTGGTATGATCTGAAAAAAACATGCAAAACTACCCATCAGAACAGCTGGGCGCTAGAATTCTCCTCCAGACAGTGATTGAATTCCTCCTAGAATGAAGCAAATATTGGACCCTGGCAGCCCCCAATCCTATAGATAACTGTCGGTTACAGTGGCCAGTCGGATTTTGACCAAAATTTCGGTCGGCCCGGGTCGGATATTGTAGACCAATGTGTAGAATTTGTTCAAATACATGATGAACCCAAAAGACATCTCCTGACGGGGTTCGAAAACTTCGACAATCGGACGAAGATCTGTTTCGTTTGGTTCTGTCCGTCCGACCGAAATTTCGGCCAAAATCGTCTCCACTGTGACCGGCACCTTAATTTCTCCCTCTGAGCGCCAGCGTCTGCCCCCCTCCCTTCCTGCCCCGCGCCCTCCGTCGCGCCGCCCTTGGCCCAACTGGCTTCCCGCCCGCAGCGCTCCATCGGAGAAATAATGAAACTGCGAGTGGCCCAAATTGGGCATATTGTGCCTTGGGGCAGGGGAGGCGACTCAAGAATGCAGTGACGTAATGAGGTTGTCGCGAACACACGCCCCCCCGTCGCGACAGCCTCTTCCACTCCCCACCCCACCCCTGCCTCTCTCCCTCGCGACCCCAAGAAGCAATTCTTGCTTTCGCTGAGAATACTTCATTTAAGAGCGTAGTTTAGAGCTGAACGTAAAATGAGAGACCGGCCCTGCATTGCCTACAAACAAAAATTGACCATGAGGAGTAATTATTGTGGCATTGTTGATGAAGATTTTCGGAAAGAAAATGTTAAAGGTTCTCCATGGAACGTGAAGAGAATGATTTTACAAAACGTATCAATTTATTTCAAATGTGTTGAACAATTTAAATTATAAATTGCAAATTTTACTACAAGTTTGAAAACTACTTGGATAAATTGTATATAAAATATATAATGTGATATTTTTAATTCACCGTTTTAATAACTGCTTAAAACTAGAAAAAATCTAAGAGCATCTACTGACAATATTTACAGCATTGTTGTTTACACGAATATTTCTTTTGCAATTGACATATTTGACTTATCTTTTTATGATGGAGACAAAATAGACGATTTTTAAAAAAAAGTTTACCTGTGGTTAGATATCATTGTGTGTTCAGGCGCCAATGTAACTAACGAATGATACCGCAGAGCTTAGCAGATTCAACATAAACGTGCTTTCATTATTTTGCATTAATGGAACATCTGGAACCCAACCCATCGTAGTCAAGAACATAAATGCAGAAAGAGACAAATTCGTTCAAATATTAAAGCGAGAGCAAGATATAAGCTAGGGGATATTTTTCTAAAGCGGAGGGTGTAAATACCAGTTCAAAATCACGACAGGAGGGTAGATGGCAGGCACATGATTGCAGTGCGTTAGCAGATATAAAGTAGGAGACAGAGAGAAGATGAAATTATTTTCCAACATTAAATAAAAATGCCTTGCAATTTTCATTGTATTATTTTAAATGTATATCAGCCGCAAGACTATTTTTAGTTTTGTTTTATTCTTACGTTTAGAAACAAACCAAGTCAAAATAGCCTGATAAACGGTGATTTCGAAGTGCAGTGAGAGTCGAGAGCGGAGAGAACTCACATGGGGCTGATTACCAAATTGGACGGGGGATGCGCTTGCAGCTTCAGGCAAATGAGCGTGAAAGTTCCCTAAGCGACGAAAGCGTGCAACGAGACTTAATGAATTCCTTACTACTGCACCCTTCCCCCACAGTCCCCGAAATCATTACCTCGAGCGTCTGCTTCACTCCCTCATTTCCAGCTCCTTGGTGAGGACTTCTGTTCAACAACCCGTGCAAAGAGGGTTGTTGTCTCACTTGTTTAAGGTGAATAAATTATTCGAGAGCACATTACATTTCTGTAAGAATGCGAATTATATTACTGAATTCAGATAAAGTAAGCAGAGTATATATTGAGTGCATAGAGTGCGTCGAGTAATGTTAAGATTGGTTGTGTGGCCGAAGGATGTCAAGTAAAATTGAAGTGAATTGATGCGTTATTTTACGTGACGAGACTCAGCCCGTAAGGCTTGCTCTTCCGTCTGACCGCGCAAATTTCGCTACACTCCTTTCACCAACTAGCGGAGAAAGAAGGTATTTCTTGGGCGATGAAAATAGGCGATTTGAATTTGGCTCAAAGGCTTCATTTAGACTTGAGGATATTTTACACGCAGTAAATCTATTAACATGGGACAGCCGGCTTTACTTCCCCTCCGAAGGAAGGCGTACGAAGGATTGTTTCGGCCTTAAAAATCAACGGCTTCGGTCGACTTTGAATCCACGAACTTGGATATAACAGTTCGATACGCTAACCGTTACACCATCGACCCCGCAAAACCTTCGAAGCCACAGTAACGTCATGCCCTAAACATCACGGAGAATTCTAACGACCGGTGACTCTTGATCGGTCGCTTTTCGGGTTTCTCTGATCAGTATCAGTGAACATCCACAAATGGATCATGGAAAGCGCTCGATCATTTTTTACCTCATCCTTGTCTTTCCTTCCCCTTTCCACTGATATTCATGCACTACGGAAACTTAAAGATTTTCCCTATTGGGGCGGTGCCCCAATGGTAGATTTATTTGGAGGATGGAAACATAGGAAACCGACATGTATGTCAGAGCCGGATCTCGCTGTTTGAGAGGTGAGTAACACCGCCGGCACAAGGAAAATAACATTCACGACTGATTCGAAGCTACAGTAAACCCTCGTTAGCACGAACTCGCTTAACATGAATTTCGCCGTAACACGAACAAAACTTCGGTCCCGGCAAGGGATTTTGGTATTACGGACATTTACAACACTCGGATAACACAATTATCTATAACACAGACTCCAATTATTTCGGTCCCTTGGAATTCGTGTTAATGAGGGTTTACTGTATTAATCTAAAAGGTTCACGCGTTGGAATTCAGAACTCATTTACACACACACAAACACACACACACACACACACACACACACACACATACATCATAATCGCAGCGCGATTATGGGAGAAAGTGGCGCGTGCCCCGCGATGGCGGCAAAGGAAGGCAACATCTGTTTCAGCGCCATCTTCATTTCCAGTCGCTCTTCTTCAGAAAGTTCTCTACAAAAAACTCGCTGTCATGATGATTAAGAGAATCAGGAACAGTTGCTCCGCATGCATTGTCTCATAAAAAGGGGACGCTGACAAAAACAACTCAGCAAAGTCTGCAACCTCTTGAAAAGTCTAAAGAAGTCTGATTACTTTCCAATTTAAAAAATAATAGGTTAAAACCTTCCTAAATTTATGCGAAACATCTTCATTAATTCTTTCTTTTTTAGTGGATGCAATTAAAGTCAGACACTTGAGAGAAATGAAAAAAGGGAATTCAGCAATGGCAAAGGTTAAGCTGGTGGGCATGCTTTTGGTGGAAGTGTTACAGCAACGTTACTAGTCTTCCGGAAACATATTTTATAAGATGGCAATTTGAGGTTTTCAGACAGGCTTTGGTGGTGTCGGAAGACCAATTAGTGGTGAATGTCGCTAAAGATAAGTAATTTGTTGGAAATATTTTTTAAAAAAGTAGTGAACGTAAAAAAATGACCGCGGCCAGAGGATTCTGAGAATATAATGTCGTTTTGTTATTGTAAAAGTATACTGAATAGTCAGCTAAAAACGGGGAAAACGCAAACGTCTTTACTGATAGACCACAGGATTGTAAAAACACAGTCCAGTTTTATATAGTAGTATATTGTCAGATAGAAATAAAGAGAATGATAGCAGAAGACAGAAATTTAGAAAATAGGGGAAGGTCGGGTGGTATCGGCCACCTCAGCTTTAAATATGATTTTTTAATTAAGGTTAGTTAAAATTATTCATAAAATACAGAATATGAAACTTTAATATCTTACTCACACACTCTATCAAAGCCGTTTGGTTTGAAAGTAAAATAATACGATTATTTGGGAATAGTAAAAGTCGTTGACAATTTACATGTCTGAAAAGTGGAGGGTGGTATCGGAACACTTAGTAAATAGTGGTAAAATAATTTTAATGGAGATTTTTATAGCAAATCATCAAAGATACGCTCAGTATTGAGACAAATATTTTATTGCTTAATACAAAGAAAAAAATAGTATTTGATTACATGGGAAATAACAGTTCTTGAATTAAAAAACAAAAACTCTACTATTATGTTCAATTTACAGCTTCACAACTATCATTTTTGAAGGGTGTTTCTTTTGAAATGACCTTCTTAATAGCTTTCTTCGCATTTCCCGCGAAGTTTACATATAGTTTCCTGAAACACGGACAAAATCCACATTAGTATTCGAATATTATCTCCTAACAACCTACACACAAGAAATACGGAAATGTGAAGAGAAGGCGAAGAAGTGACTGTCCGGTACCATCCGATTCTACTTTGTCCGAAACCACCAGAACGACCGTCATCATTCAGAAGAATACAACGCAGATATAAATTGTACAAACAACCTTGTACTGCTATAACGTAACAAATACACCTAAGTAAACATACTAGTCACAGTAAAATGTATTCAAACTTATCCTAAGAAAAATTTCAAAGCTCCAAAATTATCTTCGTACACTGGTCAGCATAAAAAAACGTAATGCGTGTCGCAATAACCAAACTGATTGATGTACTCACCTCATACGGCATATGCAAAGCGAATTCGTGTCCAGGAACCACTGACAGTGCAGCACGTGCTACCACCAGTGCCCAGTTCCCTAAACTACTTTTGTCCGATACCACCCGCTGTCCGATATCACTCGACCTTCCCCAAGTAGATGGGGAGACACGATAATGCTATCGGAAACATGAGAGATAATGTTGGACACAGTAATGGTAGACAAGGTGGTCAATGTGGGCACGGTTGAGCAGAATGAATATGATGGCAATGTGCTGTATTGAAACCAAAGAAAACATATGACATGGAATACTGGTTGTTTAAATTTTGACTAATTAACCATACGTGAGTTACCTACACTTTCATCCAGTTTCGTGAAAGAATGTCAGCAACGATTGATTGATACATTCCAGACGCGTCAATTGCTGTCATTAGTTATGTAAGCGTAGTTTTTGATTTAACGTGGAAGGTGGCAGTGATCTTTTTTCCCCTGACCACAAGATCCGGCGCTGAGCTACCCTTCGGTTTTGCGTGTTCTTCTCAACAAGGTATCTCCCACCAGCGTGGCACCGCCCCAGTCGGAACAAGCACTATCTTCCCACGTGATCTCCCGGTGATGTTGAAAATGTAAAGGTATGTGTATCTGTAATTAAGGGATGAGGATATGGAAGGAAATATAGCGCGCGGTCCATGGCTCGTTCGTTAGCGTACTGCTCAGGCATTCGGCTGATGTTGAGTGGAGAAATCACGGAAAACTACGAGTCTACAACGATGTAGATAATACACCCTCAGAGAAAACAATTCGCGCAGACGGCGGCATAAGAGTAGTAAAGATCGCGGTAGTGAAGAGCGCGGTAGTGAAGATCGCGGTAGTGAAGATTACAGTAGTGAAGATCGCGGTAGTAAAGATCGCGGTAGTAAAGATCGCGCTAGTGAAGATCGCGGTAGTGAGAATCGCGGCAGTGAAGTTCGCGGTAGTGAAGATCGCGATAGTGGAGATCGCGGTACAGAAGATCGCGGTAGTGAAGATCGCGGTAGTGAAGATCGCGGTAGAGGAGGTGGAAGGCGGGCGAAGGCGTCTCGAAATGACAGCTTTTGCCGCCGTGGACAGAGATGTCAAGGCGGCCGTCTCCCCGCCACGCCCCGCGCTACCCCGCGCCGCGGGGACCGAAGAGGCGCCGCCTGCAGTGGGAGGGGCGCACGACCTTTTTTGTTCTCGCCTCTTGTTTCTCTGCTCTGCTCTACTCCTCTCTCCCCTTCCCTCCCATCCACCTCATCCTTCCCATTCTTGTGGGTACAGTCTCAGAATGGCCCCAAGTGACTATGGCAACCAGTTGTGCGCCTTATTGCAGCCCATTTTGGAAACAATTTTTTTGTCATTTTAACAACATTGGGACTCAAAATGCTATTAAACATTCGCAATTCTTTACGTTACGAAATATTTAATACAAAACTAATGGTTAGGTATGCAAGGTGTACTAAATTATCCCTGTATATAAGTTGTATTTATATATACCTGTATTGTAAGTTACTCGTATATTAAAATATCATTAAGATATGGAATTCTAACCATTAATCAAATAATTACGTTTATTCCCCCTGTAAAATTGAGCTCTACATAAAAATATCAATATCTTGTAGACTAAATAGATAAATAAGCAGGGTGGATAAAAAATGAATGTTTTTGAAACACTCTTGAAAAAACAATTCGAAGAAATTTTGTTAAAGATTATTAAAGAATTAATTACATTGCAGAAAATACAGAACATTATTAAAATAATCACTTAAAACAGGTAACACATTGATTTAATTTGCTCTAAGCGAAATGCTCGAACATGTTGTTCCCTCGTGATTCACCCATAGACCAGAGACATTCCAAGGAAACAAGCAGCCTTTCTCAGGACATCCATTCCGTTCGTCCATAGACTGTACCTGTCCTTTTGGAGCTGCAAGCTCGCGCCGGTGGGCATCTGTAAAAACGGAATCGATAAAATTAATACCTGTAGCGACCCCCACAGTCGAATCACGTCCGCCTCATTTCGTTTTACGGCCGCGGCGCGAGCGGTGGCAGCGGAGAGGGAAGGGGTGGCGCGGCATCTCGCTCGTTTGTTTCGCGCATTCGCTTGTTTTTCTGTCTCGCGCCTCGGCCGCCGTCGCCGCAACCGCCATCTTGATTACAGAGCTGCGATCCAGAGTTACGAGCCTGTTTAGGATAAACACTTCTTAAATGACGATTACGGACGACGCTGGGTCCCGGCGATGCAAAAAGCGTGTCTCCATGCGCGCGGGAATTAACGGTAACTCGTCCTGCGTGCGCATGCGCATACGCCATCGGGCGACTCGGGGCGAGAAGGGGTGGCAGGGGGTGGAGAGTAGGGACGCGACATCGATGTCGATGTTTTCTTAACACCGATGTTTTTGTATAATCATCGATGAATTTAACATCGATATTTTGAAGACGATGCTTTTTAACATCGATGTTGTGTGTTCGATGTCGCGTGGTCGATGATGAGTGTTCGATGTTGTGTGTTCGATGTGTGAGTTTTTCTTGGTGACATTTTTTAAATGAAGTAAGAACCAACATTCTATAATAATTATCAATACCCATAAATTGAATATTCTTCAGAATTCTTCAGGAACAAAGGGTGAAAAATAAACCAAATTGAGTTTTCCTCAATAAAGAAGCCTGAATTATTTTTGAATAATTAAATCAGAAATAATTAAAGTTGTATTAATTATCCTGATGATCTTTCTACTTTCTTTTGTCAGATAAATCTCATTAAAATTTAATAATCGAGAACTCTTTATATTAAATCTCCTCCATGTGAAATTCAATGATTACTTGACTAGTTTTAAAAACATCGATGTTTAATAATGTCGATGATGTTGAGTCAATGTTTTATTAACTTCGATGTTTCAAATTTGAGTATCGATTTTTAGAAACATCGATGTTTTGTGGTCGATGTCTCATTTCTAATGGAGAAGTGCAGGTGGGACAAGGACAGAGGCGTGGCAGGGAGACGGGTGGGGAGCTGCTTACGCGAGCGGAGGACCTCACAGATAAGTGGTTGACTTGTGGTCAGCCGCAATTGGTGTGCCACCAAGGCGGAGTAACTTGTAAGATGGGAAATGAATCCCAAAAGAGAAGCAAGATAGGTAGAATATAAACAATCCGAAAAGGCGTAGTGTGAATTTTAAGTTAAAGTTCGACTGGTAAGAAATAAAACATTGTACGGAACGTGACAGAACGGGAAGAAACGTGATAGCTGACGCAGTGGTATTGCAAAAAGTCATGGTGCACGATAAGAATGGCAAAAGCTAGGAACAAAAGCTATAATTATAATGGTGTACGTGTACTCCTCTTTAACATACCAGGTAGCAAATTGACAACAAGTATAATCTTCTGTTTATCTGATATCATTATTTCTCGTGGGTATGTAGGTTAAATATATTAACTTTCTATTGCCTGAATATCTATCTATAAGAAGCTTTATATGCCAAGATCACAACACATAGTAGTATAATATATGATGATTTTCCTCCAAAGTAGTGTATTCCTCCAAAGTAACAGTAAACAAGCATAAATGAAAACACAACTGTTTACATTTGCAAGAATTCGGCAAATCGTTTGTTTGTTCTTATACCGCTTAGGCTCAATTTGGTCATAAGGCTTGTTATGATCATCTGATTCAGTGGAAGGAATCGAATGATTGCAGTGTTGAATGTTGTTCTGAAACAAGAAACATGACTTCAATAACTTCGTAAATGCTATACCATTGATGTTGATAATTCTTTGATTGATTTCAGGAGCTACAAAAGATAGTTCCTTGAAAATTCTGTTGCCAGTTATTACTGCAACATTTGACCAAACTTTTCTATGCAAATTGCAGATGTACTCAGTTGTAATAATAAATTTAATCGACGTCCAGTCACTGCTCTCTCGGTAATTCACTTCTTTTGCTCGTCTCAACCTGCGTAATAGAAATCAGCAGGTTATTGATTTTCCCAGTCTGCTCTGGAAACGATCTGCAAACTGATAGTTTCGATAAGGGTCGTAGGTGTAGTTCGCTGAGACAGTCTCCCGACAAGAATAATACAAAATGCACCAGTCATTGGAATATTATACAAAGGCATTATTTTCTCTTTTTTGTTAGTGAAGAATATTATTCTCGTTTCAAGGGCTCCAACTGAGATGTTATTACCTATTAATTTTTGAATTACGAATGTTGAAGAGTCATTGCACTGTAGAACTATCAGAGGAGAAAAATATTCAGTTGACTTAACATTCCTTCCACAATATAAAACATTAAATAAATGAATCATTAACTGCGCAGATGTAGCAACATTCCTTGGATTGTAACCTAAAAAAATCACATGGTATTCTGAATTCTCTGGTAATTTGTGTTAGCTAGCTGTCGAGTCGTAAAGAAAAAGAAAAGGTAATAAACGTTTCACTGGAGGGTCTTGGCAGGAATAACAAAACATACAAAAGCAAACACACTTAAATTTCACTTAAGACTGAAATTGTCGGGTAATAATAAATCGGATAATAATAAAGAAACCAATGCATGGAATAAAAGTAGCTAGTTCTAATTTAAGAAATGTGATATTGCAATACCTTTAGGGTTTCCTACATTAAAAAGCTTCTGAAGGTACACAGATGGATCACGAAGTATGGTCACAGAGCTATCTCCTGGACACACTTTATTAAGCAGCCCCATATAATGACACTTGTTATAACAGTACGTGTTTAATTTCTTCTCATCAAAGTCACACTGCTAGTCTAAATATTTGTTCAGTTGTTAGACCAAGGCATCTATGAAGTAAAGGGAGAAATTGGAATAAAATCCCCATGAATCAGTGTCCAGATGGTATTCTGAACTTACTAAAGCCAACCTCTTATACCAAAGCCAAATTATTTTGATATATTAATGATGGTAAGAATATAAATTATTAAATCTTGTTTATGAGAATATTGCAGGAACGGGAAGCAAGGAATTTTGAGTAAGGCTAACCACAGTTATTTTACCATCGTTTAAGTAAAATATTCAACAGCTCCTAATCTTCGAAAATCCACACAATTCAGCCAGGATGAAACTCGTTCTCTATGGTTTTCTCTTTATTCTAACCTTGAGCCGAAACATAAAATGTATTCTGAACTATCGTTTCAATTTAATACTAATAATTCAATGCTCCCGTGTAGAGTAATATTAAACTTAAACTATCTTCGACATATTTCCTCACTTGATCATATATTTTCAAACACCTGGAAATCCGTTTCTCAACAACGAGTGTTTTTGTAGCAATGACCGATCGGTCACTTCTTGCACACGGGGGGAAATGTTGCAAGAAGGGAAGTACTGTACTTGCGCCTCCAAGCAGCACCTGCGGCGACGCCCGAAGGCTACATTCTCTTACAACCACCCGCCGCGCCGCACGCAATGCTGATTGGTTATCTGGAGCGAATCTTGGTAACTCCCCATTTCACAATGTAACATTTCAAGTAATGTAAATCAAAAAAGTTTGCTGTTGTCATCATCGGACATGTTACCCTGGTTAACTTTTGTTTATCAGCAGACTCACTCTGCCCTCTGTATAATCATTCCACTTCATTTTTACGGCCTAGGGAATTTTGCCGCTAGCCCCCACCCCTTAACTCCATTGTGACTTACGCTCTCTTGTAGTCGGTGCATCGTAAGTAGAGACCGGAAAAATATGTAGTATGAAAGGTGAAAATATGTACATAAATATGTAATGAAAATTGCGAGAATATGTAATAAAAATGTAAAATTGAATATACTATGTAACATTAAAATACACTAATTATAAAATGAACATTTCCGGAATACGAAATTGTATTTATAAAAATATTCCTATAGAAATTTTAAATATAATACATACGTTAACGGTCACGAAACGCAGCGTCAGTGATACTTTTCCCAACCAAAAGGTGAAACTGATATCAGTTACTGAATCACACTTCTCGCCGCACTGAGTTAACTGAAGCAGTTGCGCTGACTGCGTGAACACTTGACCGCATCATCGTGTAGCATATCTCAAGTAAACATCACGCAGTAATAATGTAGTGAAAATTGCTGACTGTTTTGAAAATATTTCTTTCCATAAACATAGGTAATAAAATTGATATGATAAAAATAATATTTCGTGAAAATGGCGAAATATGTAAAATACGTAATAAAGTACTAAATATGTAAAATATGTAACGAATACTTTTGATAATGTGTTAGAAAAGCGACGATTCACCAAGATCAATGTTTTTAGAGCGGTAAGTAGAAAGACAAAAAATATGTAATTACTCGTACATAAAAATCCTGTCTCTACTCATAAGCCTGTGACCGCGCTTGAACCTTCTTGCAGATGGGGAGGTTTACGGCCGGTCTAAAGAATTTTAAGGTAGACTTAGGAGACGTTTCCGTTTCACCATACCCTTTAAGACGAACTTAAATGATAAATTTAACTTAAATTTAAGTACACCTCTGCGCTGCACTTACAAATTTTAAGAGATGCTTTACGCCACAAAACAGTTAAAGTGGCGCGCGTATTATGGAGTGCTGCTTTTCATAGTGATCGTTGAGACAGTTCTGAAGATGAAAGCTTCCAGAAGCCTTCTCGTAGCCCGAGGGGATCCGTGAACGGTCCGAATATATCGATTCGCTCAATGAAAGGAATTTTGACATCCGATTTCGCCTATCAAAGATGACAATACGACGTGTTTCGGAGTTAATTGAAGACCGACTGATACATGCAAGTTTATTCCATAGTCAATTATTAACGAAATGAACATTTTAATATTGGTTGATAACTGCCTTGAAAGTAACAATTTTGCTTAACAAGTGTTTTGTATATAATGTTTACAAGGACCAAAATAATAGTTACATACTTGGTGAAACCGGCCGTTTGTATCGACCGGGTGGCGCTCACGTCGTCGCGGCTTATAGGCCCGTTATGGAGATTACTCCCTTTAACAAGTAGGAAATCACTGAAGTAGGTACCTGAATTTATTTTAAAGTTTCTTTAGAAAATGCTGCTTTTTTTTGTAAATTTGAATTCTTCTCTGTCCAATAAATAACTTCAAAGACTAAAATAACTGTAGCACAACTTTTTTTTTATTTTTATACATAATCAGTCGCGGAATTCAAAAAACAGATTGGAGTTTGAAAAAATTCACAGACAGATTTTGTAATAAGTCATATATTTCTGCCCTAGGAGAGAATTCCGAAACTTCCTCAACTGTCAATAACACTACTGATTGTGACTAATACAATATGCACAAATCTGCCCGCCACAGTAAGTAAGAATGTTAATAACGAATCATTTTTTTGTGAGAATTTATATTCCCTTACAATATTATAATATTAACGAACTTATTCCTTGTATGTTTCATAGAACGCGTGTATGGGGTTGGTGTCTCTTCAAGCCTTCGTTCCCCCCCTCCCCATCTCTCCCTTCCCCACTCGCCTCTTGCACCGTCATGTCCTTCGAGCAGCAATTTCGCCCGAGCAAACGTGCAATTTGCTTCTGCGTCCCCCTCCCCGGTCCCTGCCTACTCGGCTATCTCCTACCCCGGCGCGCCGTCTGCATTCCCATGGCCCACATTTTTCAGCCGCCGCGAGAGCATGCGTGCGTGTGTGTGTGTGTGTGTGCGCGCGTGTGTGTGTGTGTGTGTGTGTACGAGACGCGACGTGTGCACCCGCCAATTATCTCGTCCATCGCGTACGCCTCGTAAATACACGCCTGTTCGAACGTAAGCGGAGCAGCTGAGCGGGTGTGCGTGCGTGCGTGCAAGCTGTGAGGCGCCAGACTTCACTTCGGCAGAGGCCACCGCCCGCGGTTTGTTCCCAGAGTCGCGCGTTTGCTGCAACAATTACAGAACTAGTGGTGCTGTAGAGTCTAGCTAATACAACCTTCGGCCATCCGAAAATTCCCTTATTCTGAAACTAAACTGGGTGATTCTTTCGGGCAAGGGAAAAATAAGAACCCTGTTCCATTAAAAGATTCTACTGTACATGTATTTGAAAATTGCAAGAAAAAATGTAATAAGGATAGTACAATGATACACTGATCTGAAAACCTCAGCGCTAAAAGCTTCGCCTAATTTGCCTGAATTATTGTTGCGTCATCTTTAACCACAACAGTAACTTGTTTCCGAGTTGTTGCGTTTATAAATAAAAGATGCACTCAGTAACTACTAATTTGTGTATTTAGGTGTAATAATATTTTTTTTCTTAATCCGAATAGTTCGTTAATCCCAAAAGGGTCCAGTCCCAATTATTTCGGACGAGCTGTAGAATTAATTTGTATTTTTATGTGTGTATTGTACAAGAATAAGTGCAGAGCGCATTACAACTCATCATCTCTTTAACCGTCTTCTATCTATAGAATTACTAAGTAATTCTCAGTACACTCAACAAACTGTTTCCAAAACTACTAAAATGGTCTTATAATCTCTATTGTTCTCCACCATTCTCTCTCCGTGCGTCCGCACATCTCTCCAAACACTGTTCTCAATTTTCTTCCCGTATTCTGTACACTCTACATGACTATCTTCTAAGTACTTAATTACGTACTTAGTACATGAGTGCTTTCCTGCTACGATGAATATTCTTGTAATGAAATTTTGCGAGGAGGCTGACATCATTCAAAACTATAGTCCATCTGTTTGAATTCCTCTAACTTCACTATCGTTATTTACTTCATACATTACATTGTTAATGTTTCTGACGAATAAATAGGTTTAAAGGCAATTTGTTTTACATATACTCTAAACAATATTTTTATATGACTTTTTTTAGAATGGATTTCATCGGTTTTAAGAGTTTAGCGGAATAAGAAAAGCTTCCTTAAAGATGGTGACGTACAGCTGATAAATGTTCCAGAGTTGTAAAGGCTTATGAAAACCGAAAAAATATACTACGTTATTGGCAACCGAGTTCAATTGTTACTTGAACAACATCGTAACAGCGTACTTTTGAAAATCACATCGGAAATTATAAATGCAGCGTTTGTTTTATCATCCTTCTGAAAATGTGGAAAGACATGAAATGACAACTGATTTATAGAAAGCCATGTTTGAGACCTTTTCAGCTTTCAATTCGGTCGATAGAATTTAGAATAAGTCCAAAATATTCGTAGATGTGTTTACAGCTTGTATGTATCTAAAATATGTGTAAAAACATGTCTAATGAAGATCGAAGTATAATTACCTACGCAAAGTATCAAAAATAGTCGACGTAGTCAAATTACAGAAAAGTAAGGAAATTATGTTAAAAATAGCATAGCATAGGAAACATTTTTAAGTGCCTAATGGAAGCAAAACGTTAAAAAAATATGAAAAATCCGAGTTACTACATCCTTATCAAGTTTATTCTTTAATTCTTTTAAGAATTGTACACATCATGTCATATGACCAACATTTTCGATTTTCGTTTTTTGTGTTATTTTGAATCATTTATATTCACTTAACACAGTGCAATATACATTTTCGAGCTACTTTGTTCCTAAGAGCTTGAAAATGCCATTTAAGCGTCTAGCAAAGTGCCAAGCCCCATTTTTACGTCACCTGCCACTTTACAATTATTTTTCAGATTTCGAAGATTTTTAAGGAAATTTCTTTCATGGCTGTATTTACAGTGAAGGGGCAAAACTGCCTCGTGATAGTCACTTGTTTCCTAACATTTTGGCGGGATTTTTTTACGTTAATATCGTGCGTTTGTAATTTGTTTATTGTTTGAAGTGGCTTAGTCACTGCAAAACACTGCTACACTACACTACAGCTAACAGGGTAAAAAAGGCAGAAGAGGAACTAGAAAAAATGTTAAAAGGGAGTAAGATTGTAGGAATAATGGAAGAAAAGTTCAGAGAGTGAGGAGGAAGACGCTGAAAGAGCCAGACTATGCCCAGAATTGTGTTAGCAATATGTTGTCACAAAACTCGCATTTCCCAAAAATGATCATTTTTTGTGTTCATCTTACCATTTTGGCAGCATCAATTATAATTTGTTGTAAGTCCATAACTATGAAATTCACACCACTTATGTATCACTTATTTGCTGTGATTTATTCTTTTTATAGAAGAATTCAATTATTCCAAAGTCAGATATTGGGCATATTTACAAAAATATGTTTAAAAAATAGTGTGCTTGGAAAAAAACACTAAACGATCAAAATGTCATTAAATCGTTACAAAAAACAGTGTGTGCAAAGAACATTTCTATAAAATAGTGTGTAAAACTTCAAAGAGCTTCATGAAACAGTTTCGGAGATAAAGGTACATAAACACAACACAATTACCATTACAGAGATACGCTGTACAACATTCCCTTAATAAAATGGATATCAGAATAGTATTAAATTTTCAAGTGGAGGTGGTACATTATCTATAAGACTAAAAATTGCATTACTTTAAAAGACATATTACAAATAATACCTAATAGTGTGACATTATTTATCTACAAATCTCACAACAAAACCAGCATATAAGTATTTTTTTAAAATATTTATTTACTCTTAATTTCTGCAACGATCGGATTATTTGTAAAATCTATCGTAATGAATAAACATTTGCGAGGTATTACACATTTTTTTATTTTTTTAGTTATAAATTGATTAGTCATTATATGTTTCATAAAAATCTTCTTTTATAGTCATGATTGGGAGGCTATGTATTTCCATATTTGAAATGCTGCTATTAATATTGAAAATAAAATGAGTTGTAGACATCAGGAAATTTGTGCCCGACACATTCATTTAGGTCACAAAATAAGAATTCCATCTGAAGATGATGGAGAGAAATTAACATTGAGGAAAAACGAACTCTGCTAACGAACAAAATAATTCAAGAGGACAGAAGCCCATGAAGAAATTGGACTTCTTACGGATAAGTCGTAAAATTATAATCATTGCACACTAATAGTGCAGTTCGAAATTAATGACTCTAAAAAATTAGCTGTTTCTAGGGAAGTCTTCCTTCTTGAGTAACTTCTTTCACAGACGCGGTAAAAGTGTTAATGTTTCACTGATGCATCAATTTTCTCTCAGGATGTACTTAAGACGACATATGATTACATAAGTTATTTTTTACACGTTCACTGAAGAACACACATCAGGAGAGATGATCGGTACTCCCCTGATCGTATATCTCCTAAGTATCATTTTCATAGTTGTTATTAAGCATATTCAGCAATATAGAAGGATATTCTATGAAATAATGTCACCCCGCCTCTTTGAATTTGCAGAAAAATGTGTTAAATAAAGCCACTTGTGTTAAGCAAAAAACTATGTACTCGCAAAAACAGAGCGTTAATTTGCAAATTCTCAGTAAAAAAAGAAATTATGGTAAGCAAGTTATTGTTATTTGCAAATAATTTCATCATTAAAATTGACAAATTATAACAAATAGGGTTTGCAAATAAATATAATTAAATCATTTATATATGAATAGAAATACGTTTATTTTAATTTGTTACCTTTGAAGTCATTCACAGAGTTATTGAAAGCAAAATATTTCAATAAAAGTAAATATCAAAACTCACCAAGATTTCAGTAAAATGTATGTATTATTTACTTGTGCATTCAATAATTGTTACAATGTGTTCGTGTCTAAACTTCTAATGCAGCATGTTGACAGTAAACACATTAAAACCAAATTTTACAGACAAATAATAGCCTTGACAGGCACATTTTGAAACATAAGAGCTTTAAAAATACAGAAAAACCTGGAATGGTCTTTTGCAGCATTTTATCGTAGCTATAATTATACTTTTGATAGTATATCTGACATGCGTATAACTAATTACAATGTTTAATAACTACTATAAAAAATAATTTTTGCTATTGGAGAAAAAATACGATATAATCAGGAAATTACGATGAATGAACTTAAAACAATTGCTCGTTAATAGTGTGTAATTAAATTGGATGCCTTCGTAGGAAATATTAAATAATAATTTTACTTCTTATTACAGAGACTTATTCTAAGCATGTAAATGTACTTGCAAAACCCGTATTATTATAATTTGTAGAAATAACGTCTAACGTTCCTTATTGTTCTTGTTGCTGCGCCACCACGAAATATCACCTTTCGTCTGCACGTTTGCAATACGACCCATTTGAGCCAAGTCCACATAAGCAAACGGACCTTGCCCACCCGCCAGCCTTTCTAGCTCTATTGGATGGATTCTCAGGTTCGACGCCCGGTGCCGGAAGAATCGCCGATGGCCCCGCCGCCCCCACCTGCTCTCCCGCGCACCTGGGCGCGACGCCGCACAAAGACCGCGCCGCCGCCGGCGGTGCAACGGGTGGAGGGGACGGGGCGGGGCGGGGCGGGGCGCGGCGGGGCGGGGAGGAGGCCTCGGGAGGATTGACGCAACTTTACTCACTGCTCCCTAACCCGGTAAGTACACAGCCGCCCCACGCAGAGTTTGCCTATGTCATCAGAAGACGTCCGTCCGCCCCCTTGTTTCTTCCCTTTTCCCCTTTTTTTCAGAAATAAAAAAGAAGCCGGAGACCCTTCGGTCGTTTTACAAAAGCTCCCCGCCCCTCGCGCTGCTTGCCTACTAAATGGATGACTCCTCAGAAATACAACGGACAATGGCTGCCGCACAGGAGCGGGCAGCGGCTATAACAATAGTTGTATACACCTGTTCCCCTATCATCAATAGGCTTGTATGGAAACAAGGCGTGGAGGAGGCGGAAAAGGAGACGGAAGGATCGAGCGGGGGTTGGGGCGGGGCGGGGGCGGGAAGGAGGAGAACGCCCGCAGACGCACGAGGGCGGCCGGGCGGCCACCGCCCCGTCCCGCCCCGCCCCGCGCCGCCAGCGCTCCGCAAACAGAAGCGCTGTTCGAAGTAGCAGTAGCAGGGAGGTTGAGTAGTTTGGCAAACGTTGCCCGCGAGCACACATCCACACGCAGGAGGCACGCACGCACGCACGCACGGCCGCGCAAACAGTACCAAGCATTCCTGCGGCGGCCGCGGCCCGCGCCGCCCCGGCCCGCCCCGCTACCCCCCTCCCTGTCCACTGCCCAGCCCCGCACCCCGCTCCACCCCTCACCCAGCTCCATACCCCGAGCCGTCCACCTCTTGCCGCCGCCTTTCCGCGCCCCGCCTCGTCCAGCCTCTCCCCGCCTACTCCACCCCTCCCCGCCCACGGAGCTCCTTCTCACCCGTACCGCCCCACACCTCCCCTTCCCCTCCATTCCCATCCAGAGGCCAGTCCCACGCCACGCTCCGCTCCGCTCCACCCCATGCCCAGTTCCTTCTCATTCCGCCCCATTCTGCCCCGCGCCGTCCTCGCCTCGCCTCGCCCCGCCTCGCCCCGCTTCTCCCCGCCCCGCACCCCCGCCTCGCCCCCGCTTCACCCTGCCCCGCCATGCCACGCCTCGTTCCGTCTCGCCCCGCCCCACCCGGTCCCCGCTCATCCGCATCTCACGGCTCCGTACCGTCCGCGTCCCCCTCCTCTCCCCGCGTCATCCTGCTTCCATACAAACGCCCCGCCCCGCTCCGTGCCATCCCTTGCCCAGCCTCACGCCCTGCACCGCTCTGAGTTATCCCGCACCACCTCCCGCCGAGCCCTCAAAAGCAGCGGTATCAGAGGGCACGTGGAACCGATACTTCATGCGCTTCGTGCGTGAGATCAGAAACACCTGAGTTGCTGGAGTAACCATCACTACAAGACAGTCCAGAATGCACATTACAGAAGTAATAATTTTAACGATAAACAACGGTAAAATGTGACTTGGAGTGCACACTTTCTAGAATGCCGATTATTATTGTAACATTTTTTCAGCAACAAAATCTTCATGATAGTTATAAAAATAATCTATATGAAGGCTTGAAAGAACAATTAGAGAAAGGTTTGAAAGAACCATCAAGAAGTCGAACATTGTAAACTCACTGGTGTAAAACTCACTGTTATAAATAAATATAAATTGTTTTTTAAATACGTGTGAAACTAGTGACGCTAAAACAGCACGTACTTTCTCGACCGTAATTTCATGCAAAATTATGCAAAAAGTACTCTAAAATTATGCATGACAATATTTCAAAATCTCTCTTTAAGGAGCAGATTTCATGAAGAGAAAAACATTTATCTTTAATATTTTAGTAGTAGGAAGACTCCGAAAAAATTTTAACTTTTACAATTTTGGAAAAATCAGGGTTTTCAACGAACATGAGATCTGCGTCATCTCTTAAACGTCTTCACACTATCCAAATAAATAAAAAAAATAATAGGAAACAATGAAGTTATATTTTTTTGGCAAAATTTGGAAAATGTCCCAGAGGTTTCATGTACAGTACACATTAAAATATCGGTTTCAAATTCAAGGGGCCGTGACATCAGCCAGATCGATTGGGGAATAACAATTTTGAAAAAAAAAACAAAAAACAAACAGCTCAACGGTTTAGCTCCTAGCGTTTTTCACAGACGAATAGACGGAGGACGTCTTGGCATCATTCGATTTTTCGGTATCAAGAACCCATAAAACGTGAATTCTGGCTACACCGCGTGTTAGGGGATTTTTTTTCTTTAAATTATTAACTGGATTTTCCGCTTTTTCGTTATCCAGGGCCCTGTAAAACGATTTTTTCTGCCGAAAATTCGCAGTTTTTTTGCGCAGTATTACATAACTTTCTCCCCACTCCATAGCGATACAGATAAAAAATGCAAATCCTTAAATGGAGAAATAAATAAGGAACAAGAAAAACAGTATAACAAATGTAGCTAGCTCTTACAATTTCTACGACCTGCTCGACGCAACCCGCTTCACTTGCAAGCGTTACACGCTCCGTGTTGCAGAGACACGTGTCGTAATATCTCGTTAATAACAGTAGACACACAGAGGAGAAAAAGAAAAGGAGACGGAAGGAAAGTAAGAAGAAGAAACAACAGAGATTGAGACAAGGAAGAAAGGGAAGAAAGAGAAACGAAAGAACGAGAAGCACGAGAGGAAAAAACAAAACAAAGAAGCAAGACAAGAATAAAGGAGTTTAGAGATGAAGAAAGAGCAGACGATAAGGAAATACAAACAAGGAAATGAAAGAGAAGAATAAAAATCAAGAAGAAGAAGTAGAAAAGTAAGGAGAAGAAGAAGAAGAAAGAAATGAAAGAAGAAGAAGACGAAGAAAGAAGGAACAAAAGAATCAATTTAAGGTCAAATTGTACTTTCTCAATTATTTGAATGCGCGATTGATAAAATTTCGTGGAATAACCCATCAATGAGCGTAATCTCAAAGTAAATACGAAACTTATGACTCTGATATTATAATACTTATGACTGTCATAATTTTGAACAAAGAGTTTCCTCTTAAAAACGTCTTTCAGCAGTTTTCCGAATGCCATCCCGAACTTCCCGTTTTCAGCAGCATCCCGAACGCCATCCCAACTGTTGCTTGCAGTACCGACTCCAGCGCCGTCTCAAAGGTTCATCCCGGGGCATCCCAAACGTCGTCCAATATGTCGTCTCGGTACACCCTTCCAAACCCCGCGCCACACGCATTCCAACCCTCCGATCCAACGCCTTCTCTAACATTTACTCCTCACTTGTTCTTGTCTCACACACTTCTGTCTCTCTCAAAGTGCTGCGTTTCGTCCTTTCTCCACGCCGCCCTCTCCCTATTTCCCGGTAGCCCTTCCCTTCCCCGTCACCCCCCGCCGCCGCCGCCGCCGCCGCCGCTGCCGCGCCGCCGCCTTGGAAATATTGTTTGCGCTGCGCCCGAGTGTGCCACTTGCGTTGTTGTTGGGCCTCCCAACACAAACTTGGCGCTGCGGCCCACGGGCGCGTCCCTTTGAAACTATTCTTGATATCAAAGCTCCTGAGAGCGTTGTCTCTCCTCGGGAAGTTTGAGAGCGCCGGGCATCTGCAGCACGAAAGGAACTCCCTGCTTTCGATATGGCCCGTCTCACTGAGGAGACTGTCCTCTGTATATATTAACATCAATTTTACCTTAGGGTTGGGTTAGTGCTGCTTCTTCCACTCATTCTTTTCTTACATTGTTCCTATTTACATACGTTTTCTAACATTCAATATTTCACATTGAATTAATGTTTTAAATTATCGCGTGGGTATGAAAATTCTCCGCTCTATAAGATCTCGCCTGAAAACTTTTATATTGGGAATTTATTTGGGAAAATATTAATCTTATAACAGAAAAAACATTCACAATTATAACGCGTAACAATTCTTTGTTGCACTGCTTTATTATACTTGCATCTGCTTCGGATGTTATAGCTCTACAACTCTACAAAAATTACCAGACAATAAACGATAACAATTTTAATAACAGTAGTAAGCCACACAAGAAAATAAGTAACAGTCATAACAATAACAATAATATCAATTCATTCGTCTCACGCGCAGATCTGTGCAGTTATTACTGGACTGGTATTTAAAAGAAACATAAATTGGTTGTGTTACTTTGTATCAAAATTAATCAGCTCTTGGACTTGTACATTTCTTATTCAGTCTTTTAAAATTTTTACTCTTCCCTTTCGTTGTTAGCTGCGCAACTGACAGACAAATAACTCCTGGGCTATTCGTACAACTTCTTCACAAACTCCGTCCCCAGCCCAGTTGCATCTCGTCCTCCACATTTGAAATACGAAGATTTCTATCATAAGCATTGAAACGATTTTTTCCAAAATTCCTCTGTTTCGAAACTGTTGCCACGATTCCGTTAATCTTACGAATTTAACACCAAAATTCTACAAAAAAGTAACATTGCCCGGAGGTAACCATGCGCAAATTGCTATGGCTAAAACCATGCTACAAAAAAAAGTAACCATGCGCCCATTATGCTTTGCTATCTCGGCTGTTCTCTCTTCATGTTCTAGTAACAATACCTCTCTTGAATGCCTACTGTTTTATGTCGTGGCGCTAATCACGTTTCTACGTGTTCCTCCTTGATGTTACACGTTCGCTGCGCGAACATTCGCTGCTTCTTCCACTCATTCTTTTCTTACATTGTTCCTATTTACATACGTTTTCTAACATTCATATATTTCACATTGAATTAATGTTTTAAATTATCTCGTCCGCACTTTTCGCAATCAAGTCTTTTGTTTCCTTATTAATTTCTAATGTTTTTCTACATCGTCCTGAATATGGTTTTTCATTTTAATCGTCATATTACTATAATGGCTCCCAAGCTTTTAGAATTAGTAAATATTTTCTTATATTCACTTTGAAATGAAAAAGACTCATCTCACTTAATTATGGGTGTCGGGTTCAACATTCACAGTGTCCTCAGAAAATCTGATCTATCAAGTATTGACACCACACTTTACCGCGTTAGCATGGAATCTTATCAAGGATTAAATACCATACGTGTACGAGGTTTTCAAAAAATAGTTGACCCAACTGACATAATTTCCACTCTGACACCTGAAATAATGATTTGTTTTGGTTAATTCTCTATTTTGCATTTATGTGTCTGGAATTATCTATCTTATACACAATGTATTGCACTTCTATGACCACCGGGAGCCTCGCAAGCTCGCTCAATGGTCATCGTGCTCGCTTTTCCTCTACGCGGCCCCCGGTTTGATTCCCGGTCGGAAGCAAGACTTATAATGTCGTTTTCTTTGCAATTTCCCAGTATAATATTCTGTGTGACGATGAGAAAACTCACTTCTCTGGTTGAGAAGACCAGATGACGGCGTGAGGATGTCTACATGCCCCTAACCACACGTACCCCGTTAACCCATGGCCGCGAGGCGGGACGTCCGCCTGTAGGCCTGATCCCTTCACGAGGCTGACGCGCTACGTACATACTGATCACCGGGCCATTTCCATGAATTGTAACAACTCCCCTTCCCCTTGCTTCATAGAAACCCCGTCCTCGGAATCAAGGATGATCTCCAAGTTTTTGAAGTAAGAAATATTGCCAACCACGTATTTTCTAGTGTTTTATATGATTCCGTGAGTAACTCGATCGAAGACATAAGAAATATTTTTTTAAAGATCGTTTGTTTTACGCGATTTGGAGGGGCAGGGTGGAAGAATATTCCCTCCTCCCTTCCACTCGAATTTCTCTCCTGGCTACACGTATTTTTACTTAGAACATTGCTACTCTAGACATTGTTTTCATACTATGAACGTAAATTTTTTATATTTCGGATAAAATTGTGTCTGTGAAGACCAGTGAAGGAATTATTCTGTAGAGGTAAGAACTTTCTTTTAGCCGCTCCTAATCCATGTTAGGGCCTGTCTTTTAAGTGATTCGCTAGATTATTTAAGCTCTATAATCAATTTTTGTTTTACATATTTTTCTATGTGTTCATACGTATTTGGAAAAAAATCTACATGAGTACTAGACAAAACACACACACACACACACACACACACACACCAGGCACACAAACCACACACACATATATATATATCTATATATATTATATACAACAGAGAGAGAATCGTATTACATATTTTGCTTTTTTATTACAATAAATTCCGTTTCCTATATCCGTTCCCGTCAATAAGACCATATTCGCAATTACAGGTCCCCAAGTACTTATTCAGTAGTGATTCTAATCTAGTAACTTGATTGACAATGGACAATAATCAATATTTCAGGTTTCTGAACTTACCATCGAGACGCTAAGACGGCTTATTTTTTCCAATCACAATAAACACATTCACTTAAAAACAATAAAACATGAAAAAGTTACAGTTATACTAACCGAAATCATCATTTCATGTAATATCACATTCTAAAGAGTGGTGCCGGTATGGCATGGAGGTAAACGGAAACGTCCAACAGAACACAGGCCAAACGTGGTCTACACATCCGACGCCCTTCGACCTCAATGCAGAAATTTCCCGCCTCCTGTCCCCGCCCCCTGCCAATAAGCGACGTAACTCAGGCCGGCACTATCCGCACGGCCCCTTGGGGCTTAATAAAAGAACGCGGGAATCCGGCTTCCCCTGCCGTCCTGCACCCCTCACCCGACACAAACTGGGCTCCACACTCCCGCCCTGGCGCCCCTTCCCCCTACCCACTGCCCCGCGCAACCGGCCTCACGCGCCCCACACCCCTACGCCCCGCGCCCCACTCCCCTCGCCCCGCGCCACCGCCCCGCGCCCCGCTCCCCCGCGCCACCCGCCCCCGCGCCCCGGCCCCGCACCCCGCGCCACCCGCCCCGCGCCCACCCCCGCGCCCCCGCTGCGCGCGCCACCCGCCCCGCCGCCCGCTGCCCCGCGCACCACTGCGTCGAGCCGCGACCGGCGGCCGTCTCAACAAGCCGGGCGAACTTCTCGAGATATTTTCTTTTGTCCAGAACTACAATGCGGCGGCCGTATTTCAAGACGCCGGCGCGGCGCGGCGCGGCGACTGCCCGCGCGGAGGAAGAGCGGGATGGGCGGCGATGATGGCGTGGGGACGAGGCAGTGGGCGGTGGGGCGGGGGACTGCCAGCCCTTTCGCCCACAGATAGCCGGAGGGGAATGTGTTTGTGTTGTTGCAACAGTCCATACTTCAAGAAGAGAACAAAAACTGCACTTGGCCCGCACAAATCTTCACTAATATACGCTCTAGTGGTACGTCAATAATATCCGCGTCTTCGTCCTAATCGTCGCAGTTGACTGTACAAGCTGTCGGCACTTACCAGACTTAAACGCATTTTTCACTTGTTTATGGTAAGTTTCAGCGTTATCACCATCCTTGCTTAAGTTTTCCACATTGCCACATGGCTGCCCCATGGCTTCATTTTGAACAAAAAGAAGTAATCCATTTTCGTAATCTGAATGTGTAAGAAAGCTCAATTACTTACATGTCTTTCACACATATTGATGCACAGCTTTTTCCTTGGCGAAGAGTTTACCAATGGATTGAACCCATTTTCAAAGTGTCAACAAGAAGCATGATGGGAAAAGTTGCGAAAATGTCCAGCCGCATCCACTAGCTAGGCAAGCACAATAATGAGAAAGTCCTACCTTGATTCTGACTATCCCGTGAAGTGACTATTGCTGAAGTTAGCAAATCAGTAGCATTTTTAGTCAGATTCTTCTATAGAACGCCGACCTGCACTTAAAGCTTTAGGAGGGCGAAGATTTGCCTCTGACCTACAGGCGAGGAAACTGTATATATGGCTTGTCGCCCCTTTTTCCTCAGGGTATCGAGAAGCTGGTGCGTAGCTGGACCCCTATTCATTTAAAGCAAAGTCGTATTTGAAATTTGTCTCATTGTAAATTTTGTACAATTATTTTAATCCATTATAACAATAAGTGCAGATATTTATTGGGCTTACTCTCGCATTTCGTATTTTTAACAATGTTCTTAATGCTTTTCAGAAACATGTGTGGTCATCAGAGTGTGATATCTCACTCTAAACCACACAAGGATTCTCGTAACACTCATGAGAATGTTTCAGGAACGCTATTTTTCAGTTTTCCCTGGCTCATCAAAATCTTAGAAAACTATTTAAAATTTGTATTTTTATGAAACCATAGCAAAAGATTCCTATCGTTTACACACGTTGTCTTTCTCAAATTTGAGCCGGCTGTGATGCTGCGGGGCGAAGCGTTCTTAATAAATCGCGTAAGAGCATCCAATGTCAATGTTTAAATAAAGCGACCATACATCTTTGACATCATTATCAGAATCTTAAAAACAATTCTATCAAAAGTAAAAAATTCCATGCCACTTTTGAAAAAAAAAGTATTCGCCTAAAATGCACTCGCAGCAGAAGTTATTGGAAACCATCTAGTAAAATGTGCGATCCAGCTAACTACCGAGCATTGTATCTAATCAATTAAGTTTCTTATATTCTACATGTAATATACCAAAATGGGAACCATTAACATTACGGGGAAATGCATTTCAGAAGTGGAATGTACCAGAGTCAAGAGAATTGCCGCGCGGCCACTATGAACGCAGAGTAAACAGTCGTCATTAGGGTCCATTTTGGTAAATGAAAAAATGATACCCATGGAAATCAATATTCGAGGCGGAAGAACATTCTTTTGTTGAAAACAATAGAAGGATGTAATAGACTTCTTGAAGCGTGAAGATGACGGGGGCAGGCACTCTTGCTCACGACACGGCAGCGAGCAGATCAAAAGATTTAGCTGTGGGTTGTATTAATTTAAAATTTATATTCGCAAGATTAGAACAGTATAAGACGCCGTTTAGTGGAAAATTAGACTGGGAATTTTCTCATTGTGGAACAGTACGCGTGTAGGCGTCCGTCAGTGACGCAAGCATAGGGTAGTTAACGTGATTATATTATAATGTAATGGATGCTACAGTTGGATATTAAACAAACGGAGATTATTAAGTGAAGAAAGAAGTCATCGCGGGACAACTGAGAAGATTCCACGAGACGCCGTCGAAGGGTAACTGAAGACTGCGCGCGAAGAATTATACGGTGCACAGGTCTTTGTTTATTTGACTATTAGAAATACAAAACCTGTCATGACCAAAAAGAATTCGAAGCTGGTATAATAGCTATTGTGTCTAAGTTAACGTTAACTGGAAAGTTGACTAATTGTTTTTGTAATAAATCACAGTTGATATTTTTGAAAGAAAGCTGATTATTATTTTACAATATGTGCCATCCATAATTAGGTCTTATCCTAACAGAATTTTTAGATTCCCCCGCCACTCCGCATGGATGGCAGATTGAAAAAGTGATTGCAAAACGGGTAAGCGATACGTATAAATTAGAACCCGACCGACTGAGCAAGCGCGGTATAGTGAAGGCTGATAAATTAATATGCAGACAAGAACGAAGTCACATTCGTAATTATTTCCTGCCGCCCAAATTACCATAAACAGATAATAAAAAAATATTCGGAAATAGTACGAATACCTTTTTGAGTTTGATTTTAGATAGTATGTTTCATACATGATACTTTCTATTGATTTGGCTGTTACTTTGTATTTGGTATTATTTTCTAAATTGGAAGATTGAGTGTGTGAGTGAATGAATATTAATTCCTGACACGACAACGACTTAGGTCAATAGTCCCGTAAGTGCAACGGGCGTTTTAATCTTGAAGGTGGAGGTGTGCTTCCTTCACTGGATTGTGAGACCCGCAGCGCTCACAGGTTGGCTTTGGGGCTTTTTACACTCCAGGTATCTCCCCTTCCGGGGCCGGGATCAGCTCTAAGCTTTCGACATCTTACAGGAGAGGTGTGGACGCACTTTCGTGAAATCTGCATAAGAACTGTCACGTCGTCATCAAATTGCTAATATAGCGGAATGAATTTGTGAGTGAGTGAGTATTGATTCCGGGCGAGACAATTACGGAAGTCATTAGTCCCGTAAGTGTTGTGCATGTCGTATTTCTGGAGAAGGTGGTTTTCATCCTCAATGTAACGTGAGATTCGGTGCAGATACACCTCGGCCGGCAGGCGGGGTTTCCCCCTCCTGTTGTGTGTGTCTGTCTGTCAGTCTCTGTCCATCTGTCAGTCTCTGTCCATGTGTCAGTCTCTGTCTGTCTCTCCCCTCTCTGTCTCCCTCCCTCTCTGTCTGTCTCTCTCTCTCCCTCTCATTAAGAAATGCAGGGCGCGTAACAAAATTGCATGCACAGCTTCAATTAATATATTAACTGAAAACATCCATACATACGTACAAAAATAGCATTTACAGACACACATACTTTGTACAAACTATCCAATTGCTGTGTACAGCTTTCGAAGCTGGCGGGCGCGCAGCTGTACGCCGCGCGCCACGGGACCCGCTCGCGCGGAACGCTGGCCAGCGAGCGGGTAAGCCTAGAGGCGAGGCTAACCCGGACCACACCGCCCCTATATAAGCGGGAGCAAGTGGTGGCCGGGACAGTCAGGCAGAAGCGGTCTGGGGAGTAACACGGCAGCCGAGCAACGGAGTAACGACTACCGCAGCAGCAACGACAGGGCATTGGTGATTGCCCGCGAGATGGTAGTCCGGGCATTGGTGATTGCCCGCGAGATGGTAGTCAGGGCATTGGTGATTGCCCGATGCATGATAGGCAGGGCATTGGAGATTGCCCGTGAATAGCTGTATGACGGATTATGTTTGTAACGAATGCATAAATAAACTATTGTTAAATGTGCGTACGAAGTTTATTTTATGGACATAACATTTGGCGACGAGGAAAATGTGACAAAATGCTGCTGTGGTAAGTCGCCATAACATTTGGCGACGAGGAAAAAGTGACAAAGTGCTGCTGTGGTAAGTCGCCATAACATTTGGCGACGAGGAAAAAGTGACAAAGTGCTGCTGTGGTAAGTCGCCATAACATTTGGCGACGAGGTTAAACTTTGGAGTATTTGTGGCTGCAGGCGTTACGACATAACAATTGGGTGACAAAACGTTTTCGCAAAAATAGCTACGGGAATGGAAATTGTGAAAAGTAGTGAGCGCTGAGACCCTAGTGAAGAACTGGCATACGGTATAAATAATTAGCGATAAAAATGGAGGGAAGCCTCGAACAATTTAAGATAAAACTGGAACAGCAACAACGACAATTTGTGGAAAAGTGAAGAACGCACCGGCCCAGCCAGAGCTGCTACTGCTACAATTTATGCACCAGCAGAACCTGCAACTAATAAGAAGATTTGCATCGGGGCAAACGGAAGAATTGGAGCGGCAGTATGAGGAACAAGTGCAGCAACAGATTGCAGCGTGGAGAAGATGCAACAGTTCATGGTTGGACGGCACGCCACAGCAGGCGTGTGCACGGCAGTCGCACCGGGGTGCGGCGCGGCAGATAGAAGATTACGAGACCGTTGTAGCAGGAGCTGTAACCCCGGAGGTCGCTGGGTTGGCGACACAAGCGGGCACTACGGTTGTGGAGTCGACGGCGCGGAGCGGCGCGGCATTGGGCCGCGACAGCGGCGAGACGGCATCGCGGAGCGTGATGGACGAGGCCAAGGGCGTGGTAGCGGCGGCCGCCAGCGAGGGTGACCTCAGTGACGCAGCGAGCCAGGAAGCTCCGGGCGGCGCAGCGGTCGGCGGATACGGCGCTGGCGGTAGGCGTGGCAGACGGGGAAAGGCCACGTTTTCGGCACAAGATAAGGTGGCTGTGAGTTACCACGACAGGGATGCCTCTGCGAGGGTAAACGCGCTCGGCGACAGTGAAGTGCACGCAGGTAAACGAGGTAGGAACTTGAGTGAAGAGAGGGCAGTGAAGAGAAACAGGCCTCGTAGGAAATACAGTACTTGGGAGCGTGATTGGGCAGTGAAAAGCCGTAGCTTCAAAGTGAGTTATAGAAAGATGCATGTAGGAATGGAAATATTTCAGGACATGTTCATGAGACTTGAGCAGGAATATTCGGTATCGGGTGAGAATGAATTGTGTAGGAAAATTTATTGCGAATTTAGAAGAGGCAACAGTGGTAGAACCGGTCGATATAGGGAAGGAACTCAGATCGCAAGTGGTAAAGTCACCAATTCGGAAATTCTGAGTATTTCGATAAGCGAACTGGCAGTGTTGAAACAAAGTTATTGTGAAACTGAAATCAATGAGACCGCGAATGTTAATAATGATCGGGTTGCTAGTGAGGAACTGCTGATAGCAGGGTTAAAGTTAGAAAAAATCATAGTAGTAGCAAAATAATTAGTGATTCGGATGCCTCAGAGAATAGCGAGATGGCAACAGGTATTGAGTGTAGTAAACCAGAGCGCGAGTTTGCAGTGCAGTAAAGAGCAGAAGAAAAACGATAAAGTTGAGTGGGGCGCACAAATAAATGAAAGCGGTAGCTTTGGTAAAGATTCTGGGTTAGTTAGTGAAAACTCAGTGGATAATAGTTATAACAAAGGGGTTGCAACGAAAGAAAGTGATAGGGATATTGTGATTAGTTATGATAGTAATTATGACGAAATGGTTGCAACGAAAGAAAATGTTGGGGATATTGTAATTGGTTGTGATGACAATTATGAGAACATTCTTGCAACGGAGAAAAATGACAGTGTTGTAACGGGCTATGTGAAATATACAGAACAAAATAGGGAACAAGTAAACAGTAGTAAGATATGGAGAGTGCCAGTGCAATGTTTAGTTATAGCAGGTGTTAGAACAATTATTAGAAGAAAGGCAATGCACATAAGACGTGGCAAAATGGAAAGGGGAAATGTACAAAGCGATGGTGAGAGCAAGTGCAACATTAATGGTGACAATCGATACGAGGCAAAACGTCACGCAGTGCAGCGAAGAGGCAGACACCGGCAAGGTGGTAGTGGCAAAACCGCCGGGGGCAGGTTTGAGTGCAAACTGGTAGAATGGCATTGGGAGTTAAAACGTAGGAAGTGCTCTCGGGTGATTGTGATAAGCTTAGGCAGAGATTCAGTGGTGTTGAAGCAGGGAGTAACTGTGCAGGTGACTAACATGTGTAATGTTGGTAAAGGCATATGGTCGGTGGAAGAACTAAATTTAAGGCTAAAGTTGTTAAAGACATTAGTGACTTGGATATTTTTATGGGAATTAATCAGCTATTTGGAAATAGGACATGTTTTGTTTTGAGGGAGTCCAGTATTTTTTGTGATATATTTGTGTAAATATTAGCATTGATGCCAAAGTGTGGCAGAACACATAAATATTTTGAGATTTTGTTTACTTGGTTTTTGAAATTTTTTTTTGAAAAAAGACTCCCGGTTAAGGCTAAGGATTGCCTATGTTCAAAGTTACCAACAATTGTAAGTCAAGGATAACTTAGTTTAGAGATGTTTGATAATTTAAATTGTAAAGTAGAGGATAAGGTTCCTTATGTAAGGTAAAATTTTATTGGTATTTTATGTACAATTCGTGGTTCTGGGTAATGTTAAAGGATGTGTTTCTGCGGGAAAAGTTAATGTTTTGTACCTGATGCTATGTTCTGAGATTTTGGGTTCAGTGGTTGCAGTGACACATCTGTCAGCATGGATAGCGCCGAATGGGCGATGGGACGCCATTCGACGCATTTGGTGGGGGAGGAGTGCTGTGTACAGCTTTCGAAGCTGGCGGGCGCGCAGCTGTACGCCGCGCGCCACGGGACCCGCTCGCGCGGAAACGCTGGCCAGCGAGCGGGTAAGCCTAGAGGCGAGGCTAACCCGGACCACACCGCCCCTATATAAGCGGGAGCAAGTGGTGGCCGGGACAGTCAGGCAGAAGCGGTCTGGGAGTAACACGGCAGCCGAGCAACGGAGTAACGACTACCGCAGCAGCAACGACAGGGCATTGGTGATTGCCCGCGAGATGGTAGTCCGGGCATTGGTGATTGCCCGCGAGATGGTAGTCAGGGCATTGGTGATTGCCCGATGCATGATAGGCAGGGCATTGGAGATTGCCCGTGAATAGCTGTATGACGGATTATGTTTGTAACGAATGCATAAATAAACTATTGTTAAATGTGCGTACGAAGTTTATTTTATGGACATAACACCAATAATGACATCCTACCTTGGCAATGGAAACGCTCTTAGCTCTTTATACAAGTAATACATGCATGTACCCATTGTGCCCATTCCACACTTCCACAAACACACGCACATACACACGCACACACACGCACTTTAATTTAACCAATACCTTCATACATTTACATATCTCAACAAGTATTGACCAGTGCCGTGGCCCCCGCACCAACTTGCACTACCGTACTCAATGACACCACGTACTCTCTCTCTCCTCTCTCTCTCTCTCTCTGACTCACTGTCTCACTTTCGCAAACACACACACACACATTGATATCCAAACATTCCCACATGCATTTAATATACATATCACCGATATTCACTACATACACCCTCGCTTCACTTCGTACACACACTCGCTTCACTTCATACATACACTCCCTTCACTTCATACATGCTTTTAATATACATATTATTACCGACAATCACTACATACATCCATACCCCTTTTTAATGGAAATATCGACAAGAACCTAAAATAATACGTCTGTATTTATATTACCTGTTTCCCTAGGTATATTTACACCTTTATCCGGCCAGTCCCAAGTACTTCCGCAGGTAAATTTTCCCAGTTGTTACTCGATTTACAAAGAAGAATTTCCCCTACCAGATCGCTGCATTAGTTTTCGAATTTGGAAATGAAGATCCCCTTTGCGTGAACATGTCAGTTTCAGTAGCCTTCCACATATTTCCCTCCAAGCCCAGCCATCATTTTGAGATTTAAAATATTTATTAATTTGTTATGAACGAGACGGTAACCAATGCATTTAGAGGCTGTTTTCTGAATTTTGCCTGTCTCGTGAATTTGTTTTAGACTGGAGAAACCAAGCTTACTGCGCCATGTTATGTTCTAAAATAGAGCACACGAGGAAAGAGTACGCTAGCGTATTAGCAATATGACAGGTGGACGTGTCTGTTTTACGCAGATCAGGTGACAATTCGCCCACGCGCTCTAAAGTGATTCGGCTTAAATGACAAAGGGTATCAACCATGGGCGTGCATTCCATGGAATGAAGGAAATGAGTCATTCTGCTAAGTAAAGCTTAGAAAAATTCTTTATATATTGGAAATTTCGTTGCTTATGGCCATAGCAAAACTCTTCACTCGACTCAGATTCTAGCTGAGCTAAATGTGGCTAAGTGTGTGTGTAATGGTTCCAGGACGGTGTGTCGATTCGTCTCGTGACGTCAGCAAAGATTCTTGGACGAGTGCAGGCGTTTGGCTTCATCATGCCTCGTGAAAAGTCGGGTCGATTCGTGAGAGCGCGAGAATGATTATTTAATGCGTTGTTGTGATCGACTGGTAGCGATTTCAAGTTCGAAAGAATTTATTATTGATGTACGTGCTAACTACATTGTAATACAATGGAAGTATCAAGTACTTAATAATACCGAGAACGTTTATATTAAGTGAAAGAGAGTATTCTAAACAAACTAATTCTTTGCGTACCGTTCTGCAGTTCTCCCTTGTGGGAAGGGAGTGCATTGGCGAGCTCATTCCGCGCAGTAGTCATGGCATCTAGCGAGGAACGTTGCGGGGGGGGGTGACTCGTGTTGACAAGCGGAGCCGGTCGGCACGGCGGCGCAACGCCCACGAATCTCATGCGATGATCTCCCTTTCCGGTGTTACATTCGAAGTATGCTCGATCAACTTTCTGGAGAAAAGAATAAAGGAGGAGAATAAAGAATATTTCGAGGAATCACCACACATAAGAATTGTAGGCGGAAGTTTCGGATCGTATTCGCCCTTGGTCTATTATGAGATAAATTCTACCAGGCATTGTCACGAGAGCTGATACCTAAAATAATACAATATTTGCATTCAGAGCAAAAAACAAGAAATACGAGTTGCAAGAAAGAGAACCAACAAGACTTGAAATATGTCCGAGGAATTTAAACTGCAGAACATCCAGAGAATGTGAAAAGTGTAAGAAAACAGTAGAACGGACATCATATCCATTGTTTGTAAAGATTGTGGAAAACATTATTACTGAACTCTATAGATACGTTTTCAAATCAACATTCACCATTTATTAAAGTTTATGCACACATTTTTCATTTATGAAAAAAGTATGCTTTAATGCTTTGATGGATTTTGTAAATTCGTGTTAATAATTTTAAATAACAAAGTACTCGATAAATAAAGTTAAGTTGTAATCACATAAATACAGAATTATATTTGTTTATAATCTTAGAAGGCTTTTAAGGCAACGAAATTTTTCCATGAGTCTATTTTCCCCCGGCCGACCAGTTACGTTCGTATGCAAGATGCGACCTATCCGGGTTAATATTCACATTTTGTGAAAATTCATATAATCTTTTTTACGTTTTTTTTTCCTCGAATTCCAAAAGTGCCTCAGAACGGGAAATCCTAGGGTTCAGTTCCTACGTTGGCAGAATTTTCGACAATAGCCAGGTTGAATTCAGACGCTGTCTGGAGAAGAACTAGATGCCGTCGGCTCGGATCGGTAGTTTTCTGTGATTTCCTCAGACAACACTAGGCGAATGCCGGGGCAGTACTCTAACAAACGGGCCATGAACCGCGCGCGATCTTTCCTTTCCCTTCCCTGTCCTTTTCTCAACCCCTTACTTAAAACACATGTATTACACGCCCTACTACCACACGTGTCGGGGGTCCAGTCGGGAGTTACGAGTTTGTCCCGGCTGGGGCGACGTCCTGCTGGTGGGAGATACCTGATTGGGGAAAACTCCTCAAGCCGGCCGTGTTAAGTCGGGGTCAGGTCTTATCATCTAGCTCTAGCGGGGAAAAGATCACCGCCACCTCCCCAGGAAAAAAATACTCTACGGCGGGGGCGGCGGGGGCGGCGGGGGCGGCGGGGGCGGCGGGGGCGGCGGGGGGCGGGCGGGGGCGGGCGGGGGCGGCGGGGGCGCGGGGGCGGCGGGGGCGGCGGGGGCGGCGGGGGCGGCGGGGGCGGCGGGGGCGGCGGGGGCGGCGGGGGCGGCGGGGGCGGCGGGGGCGGCGGGGGGGCGGGGCGGCGGGCGGCGGGGGCGGCGGGGCGGCGGGGGCGGGCGGGTGCGGCGGCGGGCGGGGCGGCGGGGGCGGCGGGGGCGGCGGGGGCGGCGGGGGCGGCGGGGGCGGCGGGGGCGGCGGGGGCGGCGGGGCGGCGGGCGGGGGCGGCGGGGGCGGCGGGGGCGGCGGGGCGGCGGGGCGGCGGGGGCGGCGGGGCGGCGGGGGCGGCGGGGCGGCGGGGGGCGGCGGGGGCGGCGGGGGCGGCGGGGGCGGCGGGGCGGCGGGGGCGGCGGGGGCGGCGGGGGCGGCGGGGGCGGCGGGGCGGCGGGGGCGGCGGGGGCGGCGGGGGCGGCGGGGGCGGCGGGGGCGGCGGGGGCGGCGGGGGCGGCGGGGGCGGCGGGGCGGCGGGGGCGCGGGGCGGCGGGGGCGGCGGGGGCGGCGGGGGGGGCGGGGGCGGCGGGGGCGGCGGGGGGGCGGGGGGGCGGGGGCGGCGGGGGGCGGGGGCGGCGGGGGCGGCGGGGGCGGCGGGGGCGGCGGCGGAGGCGATGGCGGCTGTGGGGGCGACAGCGGCTGTGGGGCCGGCGGTGGCGGCGGCGGCAGCGGAGGGCTGCGACCGCGTCGCCGGCGCAGCGCGCGCAGACGGCAGGTGGGAGGCAAGGCTCTGCGCCGCGCAGCGTTCTGCGCGCGTGATGCATTGCGGAAGAGCACGCGAGCGGCCGGCGATGCGCAGCAGCGGACGATACACGCGCTCCGTGATGCACGCGCTCGCAGCACCCTCCCTGACCCGGCGCACTAGTTCACTCCGCTTCATCCGCCTCGTTCAACTACCGTCTTGGACGCTCGTAAGTCCGCCGGATCGTTTTCAGTCGATATTTAGTATTATTTTCAGTTTTATCATCATTTCTTATTTATTGGGACGTGTATTCGAAAGAGCAAAATGCCCATTTATCTGTCGAGGGAAACGTGCTTTTTGAAACACCATACGACAAATGTAACTATGATCAATGTAAAAATGACATTCATCGATGTGTGGGAGAATAATCAAGAATTTTTCTAACGGAATGAGATATGGCTAATAAGTTTCATATTTGCAATTCGGGAAGTAAATGTGGAGGTGAATTGACAATCAGAGGATTATTGAGTAAACCTAAAAAATCTGGGAATTTTATGACTCTCCATCTTTCTATTCAACTTTTCATTTGACCATTTCATTCCTATTTTCACTACTCGCCCTTGCGAAATGATTGTGCTACTGATCCGTATTATTGAATTGTAATGTTCTCATCGTTTTAACTTCCAGCTCTGAGAAGGAATGCTGTATCTATGGATTTTTTTACTCATAGTAACCTAGTTACTCTACATATATTATGCAGGTAGTAAACGATCCCCAGCAGAGCTGTCTACAGTTGGCACTCTAGACTCGCATCAAGCCAAGGTGTTTCGAGAGATCTCTGAGCATGGTCCATGAAAGTCCCCTTTTTCTTAAGACATTCATGCCCTTCAGTTTCCAGAAGCCAAGTCATATTTACTCATCCTTCTCCTGCTCTTTGTTCCGTCCTGGTCTATCATTATTTTCGTATAGTACATTTTATCTACTTTATTTCATGTTTTAAATACAGCTACTAGTAAGCCGTACAATGTTCAAAATGATATGTTATGCATTGATAAATTATTGAATTTTTCCCATCACCATTCTTATCTTTCAATAATATAGCTTCCATATCTTCTCATCAAGTCGAACCAGCAGCATATGTTTTAAAGCGATGAGGCTTCCGCCACAGCCGATTGGATCGGTAAACGAATCATTAATCAAGAGAAGTGAACCAATACATTTAGCAGAATGAAAATTAAAAGACAGCTGTTGGTGTCTTTGGTAGATTCACTTCCATAGATGCCAGATTCACATCAGGTGGAATATACAGTGCGCCAGGAAAGTCTCTCGGCAGCGAGCAGAGTCAGGGCCTCCTAACAGAAATTGCGTTTACGTTGGTAGAAACCAGATCACTGGGAAACTAGTGAAGGGCACAACACTTCCAGCATCTGTTATGGTTGTGGCTAGTACCCTATTAACGGTTTCTTTTGTTACAAGCTAAATCTCAAGCTGTAGACATAATGTCTGTTAAACTGACAACCGATGGGTGAAAAAATGTAACACGAACGAGCTGGGTCTGAGAGACCAGGTTCAAAAACAAGAATTACTTAGCAAATATTCTGTTTATATCATTGTTAGAGGACCTCATTATGTTAGTTTGATATAAAAGAAAGCATTATTTTTAATACATTATGTATTTATTATTTTCATCAAAAAGTATTTGCTAAATATTTGTTGAGGAACGCAATGAGGCCTCCCTAAAACCATCCTCGTCATATCACTGAAAATGTTTACTCATTTCTGACATGACAGTTCAATTTGACTTTAGTTGTATGAAATATTATACAAAAATATCATTATAAATAATTATAATAATACAAGAACGTACCCACTCGATTACAGTTACACGAACGGATGGGTTGGGTCTGAGAGACCCAGACGCGAAAGAAATAACGCATATAATCACGTATCGGCAATAACTACCACACTGAATTTTTCATTTTGAAAATAGGTTTCTGTGTTATCTGTACATGATTGGCTGAAGTTTTCTTGGGTCCTCACAGATCCCAACCCATCCGTTGCCGGGTACTAGCACTCTCACCAGCAAGGTGCCACTGCGGAGAGATTTTCTTGGCGCACTGCATTATAATACTGACTGTTGATTGGTTTAACTTGGCCATCGCAGCGTAACCTTGGCAACCTGGCGTCTGATAAATTGTGAATCTATTGTTCAATGTTTTGGCCATCTGAGCATCATTTGAGGGTCATCTGCGCATTACCGGTCTGGGCTTAAGCAGGGATCAAAGGTAGATAATAAGAGCGTCAATGAGAAATATTTCACAGAGCTCGTGAGTGATGAGAATGGAACTGCGTAAAATCTCACTGAATACGAACACAGACTGCCCAAAACTTCTTTCACGTATGCTATGGTGCTTCATTTCAGAATATCCTGCATTCTTTACTATGCCTATTTGCTCTTGTGCATTTCGTCATGCTAATTCGCCAACTCCATATTCCGTGCTCTATTTTCTGTTTACTTCATGATAAAATATAATTATGAAAAAAAGGAGAAGAAATGAAAGTAAATAGCAAATAGAGCATTTTAAATAATTGCGTTTCCAGTACTTATAAATTCAACGAGAAAAGAAACTAAAATTCTGCTTCCCTGCTATGTTTATTCTTTCCAATGTAAAACTGTCCAATCTGGAGCTAGGAGATATGCTAAATGGCATGGCGATATGTAACCCTAAAGAAAAAATAAAAGAATTATTTAAAGTTGTTGTGTTCTAGATATATTAGAAAAAGTATTCATCATTTTCAAGTAGTCATCCAAATTTTTTACGACTTCGAGTTGTTTGTAATAAAACAAATAAAATTATTAATTTAGTTTTGTTGAAATGTTCTTTACAGAAATCCCTGTTCTCAGTGACGAAACCAAAAAGATTCTATTGGGAAGCGGGAGGCTGTAAGTGTGGTGACCAGCCGAATCGGAGTTTTCTGATAAAAATTTTACTTTTTTGCTGAATATAAACTAATTTTTACATACTCATAATATATGCTAGTAAGATGGTACAGTTTTGTTATTACTATATTAGTAAAAACTATGAAGTAAATATCATAAGTTTCACACTCCATCTCCCGCCGTCACTGCGTCGCTACACGTTGATAGTCTGAAATGTTAAAATTCGTATATTTTGTTTCAAAATGAATTTGAACGGATTAGAATAAATTTGAATTCACATTTGGTGTCTGAAAATAGGAAGTTTCTCAATGACTAGAGCAGAAGATAATGTCCAACAAATGTACCATCAGAAAATAAATTCGATAAAATTAATAAAAACCTTATTCGAAATCAATGCAGCATCGACCTTATAAAGGAGCACGCACTCCATGCAAATGAAGAGGAAAGCAGCCCGCCCGAGATGGTTACGAATTTCAACGAGGCGGCGACGCGCTCGGCAGCCAACCGGTACCAAATTGATTTGCGCGTTCCACGCATCCTTCTTTTCTCTCCTACCCACCCTCCCTCCATACCTCTCTTCATCTTACTCTCTCTCCTATCGAAGGCGCTATCGATCATCTGATAACTTTCGAAAAATTGCTCTCCCCGTCGCAGGATATTGAACGGCAAGTCGAGTTAATGAACAAGAGCAATAAATCAATATCCAAATGAAGGAGTACAGTAACGAAGCCTACGACGCAATAATAACGCGATGAAATTGCACTACGGAATTGTTATGCTGGTCATTCATCTCGCGAAATTGCTATCTGGTTTACAATTGCATATTTACATGCCATTTATTACCTATTGGATGCGCGTATGATATAAATACAGATAGGAATATAAAAGAAGTATATATTGTAATTGGACACGTAAGAGTTTTCGTTAGCATAACGCATCGCACTGCCGAATTCAGTGCGTCTGTTATAAGATCCACACATTAAACCAAATTCAGAATTAATAGTCTGACTAAGACCTAAAAGGAGTCTTCAACCTGTCCTTTACTGGTCCTTGACCACCAAAACATGTAGTTCTGCGACCTTATGACATGCATATTTAATTTCTTGTAGTAGGAAGCCAATGCCTACAAGATATTGCTTGCTTTGCTTGATTTTTTCCAGCCCTTTGATATTCTTCTCAGCCAGCCGCGATACTCGAAGATGTTTTTCCATCGCATGTAGTATTGACTTTTCAATCAGCCCGCCGTTGAGGGCCCTCGGAGGCGCTCCATGTACAGCCGCTCTTGTGTCGAAACTCGCGAAAAACAAAATCCCCGGCGTCTTCAGCGGAGCCGAACGATGCTCCAGGCGCGTTGTTCGACAGATCTAGGGGGGAGGGAGAGGGGGCGGGGGTGGGGGCGGGGGCGGGGGTGTGGCGGGAGCGGGGAGGAAGCGTGGGCGCAAGGGGGGGCGTTGGCGGAGCGGGAGCGCACGCGGGGTGGGAGCGGTGATGGATGCGGGTCCGGGAGCGGGTTCGGGAGCGGGGTGGTGTGCGGGCAGGAGCGGGTTGGCGGGAGCGGGGCGGAAACGGGGTCGGGGTCGGGAGCGGGGACAGGGGTGGGAGCGAGAGAGGGGTGGGAGAGAGGTGGGAGAGAGTGGGAGAGGGGTGGGAGCAGGGTGGGAGCGGGCGGGAGTGGGCGGGAGCGGGCGGGAGCGAGGGCGGGAGCGAGGCGGGAGCGGGCGGGAGCAGGGCGGGAGCGGGGGCGGAGCGGGGCGGGAGCGGGGCGGGAGTGGGGCGGGAGCGGGGTGGAGTGAGGAAGGGAGAGGGAGGCAGAAGCGAGGCTGTTCGCGTGGCGCCAGCTGAACCCAGCAGTGGGGCTGCCGCACGATGCGATCCGCAAATACAAAAATGGCGGTGGCTTCTGTTCGAGCTTTGAGCGCGCCGATGCAAAACAAAACCAAACGAAGAAAGAAAGGTGCCGATGGTTCGGCGGTCTCAGCGGAGATCAGTACACCGGAGGAGTATCGGGTAATTCGCTCACGGACCTCGTGCTCGTCAGTAATCTCCGAAGTAGAAAGGAATGTCTTAAGAGTTTTTCATGTTTTCTCAAAGCAAGTATTCTTCTACATTTTCTTCTTGGCATAATACTTCACTGCATTATTATTTTCCTGAAGCGAAATTACGAAATTTTTAAGTTAGTGAAATTCATGCAAACGAAAATAATTTCTGTGACACCAATAATTGATCTAATTTTATACTCTTACCACTGAAAATTATGGCACATTTCATTTGTATTGTTCGGTCTGTGCCGACACAGTTTAATACAAAGAGTTGTGAAATTTCACCACCTGTTTTAATACATAATGCATAATAAGTGTTTCACGTATTTATTATTTGTTAAAATTTTATACTTCATTACAACAGTTTCGAATTGAGTAAGCTTTTGAGAAAATCTTTGTTTTGTAAATTTCTTTGATTCTAAACTTTTAGTACACAACGAAGTTTGCTTCTCATTTGCCATAGTTATCTATAAATGCAAATACTCTAATATTCACAATGTGACTAATTCATGTTTTACTATTCCAAGACAGATGATACAAATACAAATCACTTCCCCATCTCTTCCTTAACTTCTCAATTTCCCTTTTCTTTCGATCTTTCTCCTCTTCCTGTTTTCTTCCTCCTTTTTATCCCTCTTCACCTCTCTCGTTCCTCCCTATTCAACTCCACCACAAATTGACACATGCAATTTCAGAAAAATGGCAGCATTCTTCTCACTGAAAAAACTACCTATATAAAGGTATTAAAACTACAGTTTACAAAGGAACACGTACCACTAAATTTCTGTCGAAATTTCCACGATAGGTCCATAGCATTCGACAATCACCATATATTATCAATTCAATTTCACACACCAAATAAACACAACTAACACTAACTGCGCTTGAATAAATCTTATTTTCGTTTCGGAGGTTGATTGCCTCCATTCAGAATTCAATAACAATTGAAAACTAAGAAAAAACAGAGCTCGATATTTCATAAACAATTGACCATACATTAAACTGCATCATATGATCGATTCGTCATATTTAAGTTGTTAAGTGAAGTTAGTGTTGTGTTTATTTGGTATGTGAAGTTTAATTTATAATATACAGTGATTGTCGATTGCTATCGACTTATCGTTTGTCGTAACATTGAAAATTCAAAGACAATCTGTGCCTAAAGAATATATGATACGAATTTCCACGTTTTCCAGGAGCCGGACGACTACACCAACTTCCCGGAAAGTAAGGCACATCGGCAGCTCGTTCCCCTCGCAGCCGGCCAGGTCGCCTCCCGGACAGGCGGTAGCCAAACACGCTGCGTAATGTGCAGCGCCGTTTACAACCGATCGAGCAGAGCAGGAGCGCTGCATCGGCGGCAACAGTGCGGTTTCCCCTCCGCCGCACAAAGCGCGCCTGTGGCTGCGCGCTCGAGAGCCCTCGGCGCCGCCGCCGCCG
>JAHLJT010002406.1:80162254-80197697 GCA_031308135.1 Acheta domesticus
TTAAAACGTGAGTTTGTAAACTAACGTCATCGTTTTCGTGAAATATTATGGTTTTTTAAAAAAATTATAAACATATTCCAGCACAGTAAATATCGTGTTTATATAAGATGATACATGTTTTCTCTCAAAAAATACTGATATAGGTCAATGTACATATAAAATTATGATTAGTAAAATTAAAATATTACTATCTACGGATCATCATATATTAACATCAATTTTACCTTAGGGTGGGGTTAGTGCTGCTTCTTCCACTCAATTCTTTTCTTACATTGTTCCTATTTACATACGTTTTCTAACATTCATATATTTCACATTGAATTAATGTTTTAAATTATCGCGTGGGTATGAAAATTCTCCGCTCTATAAGATCTCGCCTGAAAACTTTTATATTGGGAATTTATTTTGGGAAAATATTAATCTTATACAGAAAAAAACATTCACAATTTATAACGCGTAACAATTCTTTGTTGCACTGCTTTATTATACTTGGCATCTGCTCGGATGTTATAGCTCTACAACTCTACAAAAATTACAGACAATAAACGATAACAATTTTAATAACAGTAGCAAGCCACAACAAGAAAATAAGTAACAGTCATAACAATAACAATAATATCAATTCATTCGTCTCACGCGCAGATCTGTGCAGTTATTACTGGACTGGTATTTAAAAGAAACATAATTGGTTGTGTTACTTTGTATCAAAATTAATCAGCTCTTGGACTTGTACATTTCTTATTCAGTCTTTTAAATTTTTACTCTTCCCTTCGTTGTTAGCTGCGCAACTGACAGACAAATAACTCCTGGGCTATTCGTACAACTTCTTCACAAACTCCGTCCCCAGCCCAGTTGCATCTCGTCCTCCACATTTGAAATACGAAGATTTCTATCATAAGCATTGAAAACGATTTTTTTCCAAAATTCCTCTGTTTTCGAAACTGTTGCCACGATTCCGTTAATCTTACGAATTTAACACCAAAATTCTACAAAAAAAGTAACATTGCCCGGAGCTCATTACCATGCGCCCATTATGCTTTGCTATCTCGGCTGTTCTCTCTTCATGTTCTAGTAACAATACCTCTCTTGAATGCCTACTGTTTTATGTCGTGGCGCTAATCACGTTTCTACGTGTTCCTCCTTGATGATGTTACACGTTCGCTGCGCTACCATTCGCTGCTTCTTCCACACATTATTTTCTACATTGTTCCTATTTACATACGTTTTCTAACATTCATATATTTCACATTGAATTAATGTTTTAAATTATCTCGTCCCGCACTTTCGCAAATACTATCAAGTCTTTTGTTTCGTTATTAATTTCTAATGTTTTTCTACATCGTCCTGAATATGGTTTTTCATTTTAATCGTCATATTACTATAATGGCTCCCATGCTTTTAGAATTAGGTAAATATTTTCTTATAATCACTTTGAAATGAAAAAGACTCATCTCACTTAATTATGGGGTGTCGGGTTCAACATTCACAGAGTGTCCTCAGAAAATTCTGATACTATCAAAGTATTGACACACTTTAACCGGCGTTAGCATTTAATATGAATCACGGATTAAATAACAATACGTGTAGGATGTTTATCAAAAATAGTTGACCCAACTGACATAATTTCCACTGACACCTGAAAGAATGATTTGTTTTGTTAATTCTCTATTTTGCAATTTATGTGTCTGGAATTATCTATCTTATAAACAATGTATTGCACTTCTATGACCACCGAGAACCTCGCAGCTCGCTCTTGGTCATCGTGCTCGCTTTTCTCTACGCGGCCCCGGGTTTGATTCCCGGTCGAAGCAAGACTATAATGTGCGATTTCTTTGCAATGTCCCAGTATATATTCTGTGTGACGATGAGGAAAAACTCACTTCTCTGGTTGAGAGACCAGAATATGGCGTGAGGATGTCTACATGCTAACCACACGTACACACACGTACACACACACACGTACACACACACACACGTACACACACACACGTACACACACACACACGTACACACACACACGTACACACACACACACGTACACACACACACACGTACACACACACACGTACACACACACACGTACACACACACACGTACACACACACACGTACACACACACGTACACACTCACACACGTACACACTCACACACGTACACACTCACACACGTACACACTCACACACGTACACACTCACACACGTACACACTCACACACGTACACACTCACACACGTACACACTCACACACGTACACACTCACACACGTACACACTCACACACGTACACACTCACACACGTACACACTCACACACGTACACACTCACACACGTACACACTCACACACTACACACTCACACACGTACACACTCACACACGTACACACTCACACACGTACACACTCACACACGTACACACTCACACACGTACACACTCACACACGTACACACTCACACACGTACACACTCACACAACGATACACACTCACACACGTACACACTCACACACGTACACACTCACACTCACACTCACACACTCACACTCACACACTCACACTCACACACTCACACTCACACACTCACACTCACACACTCACACTCACACGCACACTCACACTCACACTCACACTCACACTCACACGCACACTCACACGCACACTCACACGCACACCTCACACGCACACTCACACGCACACTCACACGCACACTCACACGCACACTCACACTCACACGCACACTCACACGCACACGCACACGCACACACATATATATATATATAATATATACATATATATATATATATATACAGAGAGAGTGAATACGTATTACATATTTTGCTTTGTTATTACAATAAATTCCGTTTCCTATATCCCGTTCCCGTCAACAAGACCATATTCGCAATTACTTGTCAAGTACGTTATTCAGTAAGCGATTCTAAAAGTAACTTGATTGAAATGGACAAATATCAATATTTCAGTTTCTGAACTTACCTCGAGAACGCTAAGACGGCTTATTTTTTTCCCAATCACAATAACACATTCACTTAAAACATAAAACATGAAAAAAAGTTACAGTTATACTTAACCGAAATTCATCACTTCATGGAATATCACATTTTAAAGAGGTGGTGCCGGTATGGCATGGAGGTAACGGAAACGCCAACAGGAACACAGGCAACCGTGGTCTACACGATCCAACGCCCTTCGACCTCAAATGCAGAAAAATTCCCGCCTCTGTCCCCGCCCCCTGCCACAATAAGCGACGTAACTCAGGCCGGCACACCGCACGCCTTGGGGCTTATTAAAAGAAGCGCGGGAAGCGGCTTACCCCTGCCGTCCCGCACCCCTCACCAGACACAACCGGGCTCCACACTCCCCGCCCTGCGCCCCCTCCCCCGACCCACGCCCCGCGCACCGGGCCTCGCGCCCCACACCCGCCGCCCCGCGCCCCGCGCCCCGCGCCACCCGCCCTGCGCCCCGCGCCCCGCGCCCCGCACCCCGCGCCACCCGCCCCGCGCCCCACGCCCCGCGCCCCGCGCCGCGCGCCACCCGCCCCGCGCCCCGCACACCACTGCGTCGAGCCGCGACCGGCCGGCCGTCTACAAACAAGCCGGGCGACTTCTCGAGATATTTTCTTTTGTCCAGACGTACAATGCGCGGCCGTATTTCAAGACGCGCCGGCGCGGCGCGGCGCGGCGACTGCCCGCGCGGAGGAAGAGCGGATGGGCGGCGGTGATGGCGGTGGGACGAGGCAGGTGGGCGGTGGGCGAGGGACTGCCAGCCTTCGCCCAACAGGATAGCCGGAGGGGAATGTGTTGTGTGTTGCAACAGTCACACTGCAAGAGAGAGAACAAAAAACTGCACTTGGGCCCGCACAACTACTTCACTAATATACGGCTCTAAGGGGTACGTCAATAAATATCCGCGTCTTCGTCCTAATCGTCCAGTTGACTGTACAGCTTTCGGCACTTACCAGACTTAAGACGGCATTGTTCACTTTGTTTATGGTAAGTTTCAGCGTTATCATCCAATCTTTGCTTAAGTTTTCACATTGCACACATGGCTGCACCATGGCTTCATTTTGAACAAAAAGAAGTAATCCATTTTCGTAATCTGAATGTGTAAGAAAAGCTCAATTACTTACATGTCTTTCAACACAATATGGATGCACAGCTTTTCCTTGGCGAAGAGTTTACCAATCGGATTGAACCATTCAAAAGTAGTCAAACAAGAAAGCAGGATGGGAAAAGTGCGAAATGTCCAGCCTCATCCACTATCTGAGCAATATCACATACTGAGAAAGTCCGTACCTTGATTCTGACTATCCCGTGGAGTGACTATTGCTGAAGTAGCAAATCAGTAGCATGTTAGTCAGATTCTTCATATGAGAACGCCGACTGCACTTAAAGCTTTAGGAGGGCGAAGATTTGCCTCTGGACCTACAGGCGAGGAAAACTGTATATATGGCTTGGTCGCTCAATCGAAAATCCCTTTTTTCTCAGGGTATCGAGAAGCTGGTGCTTAGATGGACCATATTCATTTAAAAGCAAAGTACGTATTGAAAAATTGTCTCATTGTAAATTTTTGTACTATTATTTAATCGATTATAACAATAAGTGCAGATATTTATTGGCTTACTCTCGCATTTCGTATTTTAACAATGTCTTAATGCTTTTCAGAAACATTTGTGGTCATCAGAGTGTGATATCTCACTCTAGAACCACACCAAGGATTCTCGTAGAACTCATGAGAATGTTGTAGGAACGCTATTTCAGTTTTCCCTGGCTTCTCAAAATCTTAGAAAAAATATATTTAAAAATTGTATTTTATGAAACCATAACAAAGATTCCTATAGTTTAGCAAACTTTGTCTTTCTCAATTTGAGCCGGCTGTGATGCTGCGGGGCGAAGCGTTCTTAATAAATCGCGTAAGAGCATCCAATGGTCAATGTTTTAAATAAAGCGACCATACATCTTGACATCATTATCAGAATCTTAAAACAATTCTATCAAAGTAAAAAATTCCTTGCCACTTTTGAAAAAAAAGTATTCGGCCTAAAATGCACCCGCAGCAGAAGTTATTGGAAACCATCTAGTAAAATGTGCTATCCAGCTAACTACCTATCATTGTATCTAATCAGTTAAGTTTCTTATATTCTACATGTAATATACCAAAATGGGAACCATTAACATTACGGGGAAATGCATTTCAGAAGTGGAATATACCCAAGTCAAGAGACAATCGCCGCGCGGCCACTATGAGAGCAGAGTAAACAGTCGTCATTAGGGTCCATTTGGTAATGAGAAAACGATACCCATGGAAATCAATATTCGAGGCGGAAGAACATTCTTTTGTTGAAAACAATAGAAGGATGTAATAGACTTCTTGAAGCGTGAAGATGACGGGGGCAGGCACTCTTGCTCACGACAACGGCAGCGAGCAGATCAAAAGATTTAGCTGTGGGTTGTATTAATTTAAAATTTATATTCACAAGATTAGAACAGGATAAGACGCCGTTTAGGATATAGACTGGGAATTTTTTCATTGTGGAAAAGTACGCGTGTAGACGTCCGTCAGTGACGCAAGCATAGGGTAGTTAACGTGATTAATACTATAATGTAATGGATGCTACAGTTAGATACTATACAAAACGGAGATTTATTAAGTGAAGAAAGAAGTCATCGCGGGACAGCTGAGAAGATTCCACGAGACGTCGTCGAAGGGGAACTGAAGACTGCGCGCGAAGAATTATATGGTGCACAGGTCTTTGTTTATTTGAACTATTAGAAATACACAACCTGTCATGACCAAAAAGAATTCGAAGCTGGTATAATAGCTATTGTGTCTAAAGTTAACGTTAACTGGAAAGTTGACTAATTTGTTTTTTGTAATAAATCACAGTTGATATTTTTGAAAGAAAGCTGATTATATTTTACAATATGTGCCATCCATAATTAGGCCTCGTCCTAACAGAATTTTTAGATTCCCCGCCACTCCGCATGGATGGCAGATCTTGAATAAGTGATTGCAAAACGGGTAAGCGATACGAATAAATTAGAACCCGACCGAACTGAGCAAGCGCGGCATAGTGAAGGCTGATAAAATTAATGTGCAGACAAGAACGAATAGTCACATTCGTAATTATTTTTCTACCGCCCAAATTACCATAAACAGATAATAAAAAATATTCGGAAATAGTTACGAATACCTATTTGAGTTTGATTTTAGATAGTATGTTTCATACATGATTCTTTCTATTGATTTGGCTGTTACTTTGTATTCGGTATTATTGTCTAAATTGAAAGATTGAGGGTGTGAGTGAATGAATATTAATTCCTGACACGACAACGACTTAGGTCAATAGTCCCGCAATGGGCGTTTTAATCTTGAAGGTGGAGGTGTGCTTCCTTCACTGGATTGTGAGACCCGCAGCCGCTCACAGATTGGCTTTGGGCTTTTTACACTCCAGGTATCTCCCCTTCCGGGGCCGGGAATCAGCTCTAAGCTCTCGACATCTTACAGGAGAGGTGTGGACGCACTTTCGTGAAATCTGCATAAGAACTGTCACGTCGTCAATCAAATTGCTAATATAGCGGAATGAATTTGTGAGTGAGTGAGATTGATTCGGGCGAGACAAATTACGGAAGTCATTAGTCCCGTAAGTGGTTGTGCATGTCCTATTTCTGGAGAAGGTGGTTTTCATCCTCAATGTAACGTGAGATTCGGTGCAGAACACCACGCCGGCATGCGGGTTTCCCCCTCCTGTTGTGTGTGTCCTGTCTGTTAGTCTCTGTACATCTGTCAGTCTCTGTCCATCTGTCAGTCTCTGTCCATCTGTCAGTCTCTGTTCCATCTGTCAGTCTCTATTCATCTGTCAGTCTCTGTACCATCTGTCAGTCTCTGTCCATCTGTCAGTCTCTGTCCATCTGTCAGTCTCTGTCCATCTGTCAGTCTCTGTCCATCTGTCAGTCTCTGTCCATCTGTCAGTCTCTGTCCATCGTCAGTCTCTGTCCATCTGTCAGTCTCTGTCCATCTGTCAGTCTCTGTCCATCTGTCAGTCTCTGTCCATCTGTCAGTCTCTGTCCATCTGTCAGTCTCTGTCCATCTGTCAGTCTCTGTCCATCTGTCAGTCCTCTGTCCATCTGTCAGTCTCTGTCCATCTGTCAGTCTCTGTCCATCTGTCAGTCTCTGTCCATCTGTCAGTCTCTGTCCATCTGTCAGTCTCTGTCCATCTGTCAGTCTCTGTCTGTCTCTCCCCTCTCTGTCTCTCCCCTCTCTGTCTGTCTCCCTCTCTGTCTGTCTCTCCTCTCTCCCTCTCATTAAGAAATGCAGGGCGCGTAACAAAATTGCATGCACAGCTTCAATTTAATATATTAACTGAAAACATCCATACATACGTACAAAATAGCATTTACAGACACACATACTTTGTACATACTATCCAATAATGACATCCTACCTTGGCAATGGAAACGCTCTTAGCTCTTTATACAAGTAATACATGCATGTACCCATTGTGCCCATTCCACACTTCCACAAACACACGCACATACACACGCACACACATGCACTTTAATTTAACCAATACCTTCATACATTTACATATCTCAACAAGTATTGACCAGTGCCGTGGCCCCCGCACCAACTTGCACTACCGTACTCAATGACACCACGTACTCTCTCTCTCTCTCTCTCTCTGACTCACTGTCTCACTTTCGCAAACACACACACACCATTGATATCCAAACATTCCCACATGCATTTAATATACATATCACCGATATTCACTACATACACCCTCGCTTCACTTCGTACACACACTCGCTTCACTTCATACATACACTCCCTTCACTTCATACATGCTTTTAATATACATATTATTACCGACAATCACTACATACATCCATACCCCTTTTTAATGGAAATATCGACAAGAACCTAAAATAATACGTCTGTATTTATATTACCTGTTTCCCTAGGTATATTTACACCTTTATCCGGCCAGTCCCAAGTACTTCCGCAGGTAAATTTTCCCAGTTGTTACTCGATTTACAAAGAAGAATTTCCCCTACCAGATCGCTGCATTAGTTTTCGAATTGGAAATGAAGATCCCCTTTGCGTGAACATGCCAGTTTCAGTAGCCTACCACATATTTCCCTCCAAGCCCAGCCATCATTTTGAGATTTAAAATATTTATTAATTTGTTATGAACGAGACGGTAACCAATGCATTTAGAGGCTTGTTTTCTGAATTTTGCCTGTCTCTTGAATTTGTTTTAGACTGGAGAAACCAAGCTTACTGCGCCATGTTATGTTCTAAAATAGAGCACACGAGGAAAGAGTACGCTAGCGTATTAGCAATATGACAGGTGACGTGTCTGTTTTACGCAGATCAGGTGACAATTCGCCCACGCGCTCTAAAGTGATTCCGGCTTAAAATGACAAAGGGTATCAACCATGGGCGTGCATTCCATGGAATGAAGGAAATGAGTCATTCCGCTAAGTAAAGCTTAGAAAAAATTCTTTATATATTGGAAATTTCGTTGCTTATGGCCATAGCAAAACTCTTCACTCGACTCAGATTCTAGCTGAGCTAAATGTGGCTAAGTGTGTGTGTAATGGTTCCAGGACGGTGTGTCGATTCGTCTCGTGACGTCAGCAAAGATTCTTGGAGAGTGCAGGCGTTTGGCTTCATCATGCCTCGTGAAAAGTCGGGTCGATTCGTGAGAGCGCGAGAATGATTATTTAAATGCGTTGTTGTGATCGACTGGTAGCAATTTCAAGTTCGAAAGAATTTATTATTGATGTACGTGCTAACTACATTGTAATACAATGGAAGTATCAAGTACTTAATAATACCGAGAACGTTTATATTAAGTGAAAGAGAGTATTCTAAACAAACTAATTCTTTGCGTACCGTTCTGCAGTTCTCCCTTGTGGGAAGGGAGTGCATTGGCGAGCTCATTCCGCGCAGTAGTCATGGCATCTAGCGAGGAACGTTGCGGGGGGGGCTCGTGTTGACAAGCGGAGCCGGTCGGCACGGCGGCGCAACGCCCACGAATCTCATGCGATGATCTCCCTTTCCGGGTGATACATTCGAAGTATGCTCGATCAACTTTCTGGAGAAAAGAATAAAGGAGGAGAATAAAGAATATTTCGAGGAATCACCACACATAAGAATTGTAGGCGGAAGTTTCGGATCGTATTCGCCCTTGGTCTATTATGAGATAAATTCTACCAGCATTGTCACGAGAGCTGATACCTAAAATAATACAATATTTGCATTCCGAGCAAAAACAAGAAATACGAGTTGCAAGAAAGAGAACCAACAAGACTTGAAATATGTCCGAGGAAATTTAAACTGCAGAACATCCAGAGAATGTGAAAAGTGTTAAGAAAACAGTAGAACGGACCATCATATCCATTGTTTGTAAAGATTGTGGAAAACATTACTGAACTCTTATAGATACGTTTTCAAATCAACATTCACCATTATTAAAGTTTATGCACACATTTTTCATTTTATGAAAAAAGTATGCTTTAATGCTTTGATGGATTTTGTAAATTCGTGTTAATAATTTTAAATAACAAAGTACTCGATTAAATAAAGTTAAGTTGTAATCACATAAATACAGAATTATATTTGTTTATAATCTTAGAAGGCTTAAGGCAACGAAAATTTTCCCATGAGTCTATTTTCCCCGGCCGACCAGTTACGTTCGTATGCAAGATGCGACCTATCCGGGTTAATATTCACATTTTGTGAAAATTCATATAATCTTTTTTACGTTTTTTTATTCCTCGAATTCCAAAAGTGCCTCAGACGGGAAGTCCTAGGGTTCAGTTCCTACGTTGGCAGAATTTTCGACAATAGCCAGGTTGAATTCAGACGCTGTCTGGAGAAGAACTAGATGCCGTCGGCTCGGATCGGTAGTTTTCTGTGATTTCCTCAGACTACACTAGGCGAATGCCGGGGGCAGTACTCTAACAAACGGGCCATGAACCGCGCGCGATCTTTCCTTTTCCTTCCCTGTCCTTTTCTCACCCCTTACTTAAAACACATGTACTTACACGCCCTACTACCACATGTGTCGGGGGTCCAGTCGGGAGTACGAGTTTGTCCCGGCTGGGGCGACGTCCTGCTGGTGGGAGATACCTGATTGGGAAAACTCCTCAAGCCGGCGTGTAAGTCGGGGTCAGGTCTTATCATCTAGCTCTAGCGGGGAAAGATCACCGCCACCTCCCCAGGAAAAAAATACTCTACACTTACGGGAATAAATGCCTTAGCAGTTGTCATGACCGGAAACACCAATCAATGAATCTACAGTGATAGTGGTTTCATGTGTTCGCCATGAACCACCCGCACCTCTCCCATCCGTAGCGCCATTAATAGAGACCGGAAAAAATTTGTAGATAAAAAGGTTAAAATATGTACATAAATATGTAATGAAAACAATAAGAATATATAATAAATATGTAAAATTGGGTTATAACACGTAATATTAAAATATACTAATTATAAAACACATTTACTGAATTCGAGATTATACTTATAAAAACATTTCCTAAATTTTTAAAAAATTCAAACGTTTTAAAAATCATTTGGAGAGCAGACGTTGATGAACATTTTGCACAACTTTTCTGTCAGCAATAAAAGCTTCAATCTATTGCTATCCAGGACCGGCGTTTAGCAGCCAAACTAGACATAATAGTGGCCCTTGTACAAACTAGTGTTATCTGCCACCTGCAAACATCACTGCAGCGGGCAACATGTGTTACAAACTGTTACACGTCGACGATCGGCCAAAGTTTTTCGCAATTTAAGGTTAAAAGGTTACGAAATACGGCGTCAATGCGTCAATGATACTTTTCACGCTTTAAGATGAAAACGCACTCATTCGCTAACGGGGCACTTCCTGTCCCTGAGATAACTGAAGCTGGCGCGATGAGTATCCGACCGCGTCTGAACGTAGCGCACCCCGAGTCGACTGCACTCAATAATATGTAGGAAAAAAATTCTGATTTTTTAAAAAATAACTTATTTTCGTAAAATACATATTTTCGCAAAAAATATGTAATAAAATTGGAGGAACTTGTAGAATAAAAAATATTTTCTGAAAATAGCAAAATATGGTAAAATATGTAATACAGTATTACTACATATGTAAAAATATGTAGCAAAAAAATTTGATATAGTGCTAGGACGGCAACGATTCGCCAAGATTTTAGTTTTGAGAACAGTAAGTTCAAAGACAAAAAAATGTAATTACCACCGGTGGCAGCGACGGCGGGGGCGGCGGGGGCGGCGGGGGCGGCGGGGGCGGCGGGGGCGGCGGGGGCGGCGGGGGCGGCGGGGGCGGCGGGGGCGAGCGGGGCGGCGGGGGCGGGCGGGGGCGGCGGGGCGGCGGGGCGGGCGGGGGCGGGCCGCGGGGCGGCGGGCGGGCGGGGCGGCGGGGCACGGCGGGGGCGGCGGGGGCGGCCGGGGGCGGCGGGGGCGGCGGGGGCGGCGTGGGCGGCGGCGGGGGCGGAGGGGGCGGCGGGGGCGGCGGGGGCGGCGGGGGCGGCGGGGGCGGCGGGGGCGGGCGGGGGCGGCGGTGGGCGGCGGGGGCGGCCAGGGGGCGGCGGGGCGGCGGGGGCGGCGGGGGCGGCGGGGGCGGCGGGGGCGGCGGGGGCGGCGGGGGCGGCGGGGGCGGCGGGGGCGGCGGGGGGCGGGGGGGGGGCGGGGGGCGGCGGGCAGCGGGGGGGCGGCGGGGGCGGCGGGGGGCGGCGGGGGCGGCGGGGGCGGCGGGGCGGCGGGGGCGGCGGGGGGCGGCGGGGGCGGCGGGGGCGGCGGGGCGGCGGGGGCGGCGGGGGCGGCGGGGCGGCGGGGGCGGCGGGGGCGGCGGGGGCGGCGGGGGCGGCGGGGGCGGCGGGGGCGGCGGGGCGGCGGCGGGCGGCGGGCGGCGGGGGCGGCGGGGGCGGCGGGGGCGGCGGGGGCGGCGGGGCGGCGGGGGCGGCGGTTGGCGCGGGGGGCGGCGGGGGCGGCGGGGGCGGCGGGGGCGGCGGGGGGCGGCGGGGGCGGCGGGGGCGGCGGGGGCGGCGGGGGCGGGCGGGGGGCGGCGGGGGCGGCGGGGGCGGCGGGGGCGGCGGGGGCGGCGGGGCGGCGGGGGGCGGCGGCGGAGTCGATGGCGGCTGTGGGGGCGACAGCGGCTGTGGGGCCGGCGGTGGCGGCGGCGGCGGCGGCAGCGGAGGGCTGCGACCGCGTCGCCGGCGCAGCGCGCGCAGACGGCAGGTGGAGGGCAAGGCTCTGCGCCGCGCAGCGTTCTGCGCGCGTGATGCATTGCGGAAGAGCACGCGAGCGCCGGCGATGCGCAGCAGCGGACGATACACGCGCTCCGTGATGCACGCGCTCGCAGCACCCTCCCTGACCCGGCGCACTAGTTCACTCCGCTTCATCCGCCTCGTTCAACTACCGTCTTGGACGCTCGTAAGTCCGCCGGATCGTTTTTCAGTCGATATTTAGTATTATTTTCAGTTTTATCATCATTTCTTATTTATTGGGACGTGTATTCGAAAGAGGAAAATGCCCATTTATCTGTCGAGGGAAACGTGCTTTTTGAAACACCATACGACAAATGTACCTATGATCAATGTAAAAATGACATTCATCGATATGTGGGAGAATAATCAAGAATTTTTCTAACGGAATGAGATATGGCTAATAAGTTTCATATTTGCAATTCGGGAAGTAAATATGGAGGTGAATTGACAATCAGAGGATTATTGAGTAAGCCTAAAAAATCTGGGAATTTTATGACTCTCCATCTTTCTATTCAACTTTTCATTTGACCATTTCATTCCTATTTTCACTACTCGCCCTTGCGAAATGATTGTGCTACTGATCCGTATTTATTGAATATGTAATGTTCTCATCGTTTTAACTTCCAGCTCTGAGAAGGAATGCTGTATCTATGGATTTTTTTACTCATAGTAACCTAGTTACTCTACATATATTATGCAGGTAGTAAACGATCCCCAGCAGAGCTGTCTACAGTTGGCACTCTAGACTCGCATGAAGCCAAGGTGTTTCGAGAGATCTCTGAGCATGGTCCATGAAAGTCCCCTTTTTCTTAAGACATTCATGCCCTTCAGTTTCCAGAAGCCAGTCATATTTACTCATCCTTCTCCTGCTCTTTGTTCCGTCCTGGTCTATCATTATTTTCGTATAGTACATTTTATCTACTTTATTTCATGTTTTAAATACAGCTACTAGTAAGCCGTACAATGTTCAAAATATGTTATGCATTGATAAATTATTGAATTTTTCCCATCACCATTCTTATCTTTCAATAATATAGCTTCCATATCTTCTCATCAAGTCGAACCAGCAGCATATGTTTTAAAGCGATGAGGCTTCCGCCACAGCCGATTGGATCGGTAAACGAATCATTAATCAAGAGAAGTGAACCAATACATTTAGCAGAATGAAAATTAAAAGACAGCTGTTGGTGTCTTTGGTAGATTCACTTTCATAGATGCCAGATTCACATCAGGTGGAATACACAGTGCGCCAGGAAAGTCTCTCGCAGCGAGCAGAGTCAGGGCCTCCTAATAAAAATTGCGTTTACGTTGGTAGCAACGAGATCACTGGGAAACAAGTGAAGGGCACAACACTTCCAGCATCTGTTATGATTGTAGCTGGTGCGCTATAAAACGTTTTCTTTTGTTACAAGCTAAATCTCAACTGTAATGTCTGTTAAACTGACAACCGATGGGTGAAAAAATGTAACACGAACGAGCTGGGTCTGAGAGACCCAGGTTCAAAAACAAGAATTACTTAGCAAATATTCTGTTTATATCATTGTTAGAGGACCTCATTATGTTAGTTTGATATAAAAGAAAGCATTATTTTTAATAAATTTATGTATTTATTATTTTTATCAAAAAGTATTTGGTAAATATTTGCTGAGGAGCGCAATGAAGCCTCCCTAAAACCATCCTCGTCATATCACTGAAAATGTTTACTCATTTCTGACATGACAGTTCAATTTGACTTTAGTTGTATAAAATATTATACAAAAATATCATTAAAAATAATTCTAATAATACAAGAACGTACCCACTCGATTACAGGATGGGTTGGGTCTAGAGACCCAGACGCGAAACAAATAACGCATATAATCACGTATACCGGCAATAACTACCACACTGAATTTTTCATTTGAAAATACGTTTCTGTGTTATCTGTACATGATTGGCTGCAGTTTTCTTGGGTCTCACACACCCCAACCCATCCGTTGCCGGGTTAATAGCACTCTCACCAGCAAGGTGCCACTGCGGAGAGATTTTCTTGGCGCACTATATTATAATACTGACTATTGATTGGTTCAACTTGGCCATCGCAGCTTAACTTGGCAACCTAGCGTTCTGATAATTTGTGAATCTATCGATCAATGTTTTCGCCATCTGGACATCATTTGAGGATAATCTGCGCATCACCGGTCTGGGGTTTAAGCAGGGATCAAAATAATAGCGACAATGAGAAATATTTCACAAAGCTCGTGAGGGATGTAAATGGAACTGCATAAAATCTCACTGAATCGAACGCAAGTCCGCCCAAAACTTTTTTTCACGTATGCTGTGGTGTTTCATTTCAGAATATCCTACATTCTTTACTATGCCTATTTGCTCTTGTGCATTTCGTCATTCTAATTCGCAAACCTCGTAACTCCATATTCCGTGCTCCATTTTCTGTTTACTTCATGATAAATATAATTATGAAAAAAGGAGAAGAAATGAAAATAAATAGCAAATAGAGCATTTTAAATAATTGCGTTTCCCAGTACTTATAAATTCAACGATAAAAGAAACTAAAATTCTGCTTCCCTGCTATGTTTATTCTTTCCAATGTAAAACTGTCCAATCTGGAGCTAGGAGATGTGCTAAATAGCATGGCGATATATAACCCTAAAAAAATAAAAGAATTATTTAAAGTTGTTGTGTTCTAGGACATATTAGAAAGGTATTCATCATTTTCAAGTAGTCATCCAACTTTTTTACGACTTCAAGTTGTTTGTAATAAAACAAATAAAATTATTAATTTAGTTTTGTTGAAATGTTCTTTACAGAAATCCCTGTTCTCAGTGACGAAACCAAAATGATTCTATTGGGAAGCGGGAAGGCTGTAAGTGTGGTGACCAGCCGAATCGGAGTTTTCTGATAAAAAAAAATTACTTTTTTGCTGAATATAAAATAATTTTTGTATACTCATAATAGATGCTAGTAAGATGGTACATTTTGTTATTACTATATTAGTAAAAACTATGAAGTAAATATCATAAGTTTCACACTCCATCTCCCGCCGTCACTGCGTCGCTACACGTTGATAGTCTGAAATGTTAAAATTCGTATATTTTTGTTTCAAAATGAATTTGAACGGATTAGAATAAATTTGAATTCACATTTGGTGTCTGAAAATAGGAAGTTCTCAATGACTAGAGCAGAAGATAATGTCCAACAAATGTACCATCAGAAAATAAATTCGATAATATTAATAAAAACCTTATTCGAAATCAATGCAGCATCGACCTTATAAAAGAGCACGCACTCCATGCAAATGAAGAGGAAAGCAGCCCGCCCGAGATGGTTACGAATTTCAACGAGGCGGCGACGCGCTCGGCAGCCAACCGGTACCAAATTGATTAGCGCGTTCCACGCATCCCTTCTTTTCTCTCCTACCCACCCTCCCTCCTCATACCTCTCTTCATCTTACTCTCTCTCCTATCGAAGGCGCTATCGATCATCTGATAACTTTCGAAAAATTGCTCTTCCCGTCGCAGGATATTGAACGGCAAGTCGAGTTAATGAACAAGAGCAATAAATCAATATCCAAATGAAGGAGTACAGTAACGAAGCCTACGACGCAATAATAACGCGATGAAATTGCACTACGGAATTGTTATGCTGGTCATTCATCTCGCGAAATTGCTATCTGGTTTACAATTGCATATTTACATGCCATTTATTACCTATTGGATGCGCGTATGATAGTAAATACAGATAGGAATATAAAAGAAGTATATATAGTAAATTGGACACGTAAGAGTTTTCGTTAGCATAACGCATCGCACTGCCGAATTCGGGATGCGTCTGTTATAAGATCACACACATTAAACCAAATTCAGAAATTAATAGTCTGACCAAGATCTAAAAGGAGTCTTCAACCTGTCCTTTACTGGTCCTTGAACACCAAAACATGTAGTTCTGCGACCTTATGACATGCATATTTAATTTCTTGTAGTAGGAAGCCAATGCCTACAAGATATTGCTTGCTTTGCTTGATTTTATTCCCAGCCCTTTGATATTCCTCTCAGTCAGCCGCGATACTCGAAGATGTTTTCCATCGCATGTAGTATTGACTTTTCAATCAGCCCGCCGTTGAGGGCCCTCGGAGGCGCTCCATGTACAAGCCGCTCTTGTGTCGAAACTCGCGAAAAACAAAATCCCCGGCGTCTTCAGCGGAGCCGAACGATGCTCCAGGCGCGCGTTGTTCGACAGATCTCACGGGGAGGGAGCGGGGGCGGGGTTGGGGGCGGGAGCGGGGGCGGAAGTGGTGGCGCGAGGGGGGGCGTTGGCGGGAGCGGGGCCGGGAGCGGGAGCGCACGCGGTGGTGGGAGCGGTGATGGATGCGGGTGCGGGAGCGGGTTCGGGAGCGGAGGTGGTGTGCGGGCTCAGAGCGAGGGCAGGGGCGGGGTTGGCGGGAGCGGGAGCGGAAGCGGGGACGGGGGGCGGGAGCGGGGACAGGGGCGGGGACAGGGGTGGAAGCGAGAGCGGGGTGGGAGCGGGGTGGGAGCGGGGTGGGAGGCGGGGGTGGGAGCGGGGTGGGAGCGGGGTGGGAGCGGGGTGGGAGCGGGGTGGAGCGGGGTGGGAGCGGGGTGGGACAGCGGGAGGGGGTGGGAGCGGGTGGGAGCGGGGTGGGAGCGGGGTGGGAGCGGGGTGGGAGCGGGGTGGGAGCGAGGTGGGAGCGGGGTGGGAGCGGGTGGGAGCGGGGTGGGAAGCGGGGTGGGAGCGGGTGGAGCGGGGTGGGAGCGGGGTGGGAGCGGGGTGGGAGCGGGGTGGGAGCGGGGTGGGAGCGGGGTGGGAGCGGGGTGGGAGCGGGGTGGGAGCGAGGCGGGAGCGGGGCGGGAGCGGGGCGGGAGCGGGGCGGGAGCGGGGCGGGAGCGGGCGAGAGCGGGGGTGGAGTGAGGAAGGGAGAGGGAGGCAGAAGCGAGGCTGTTCGCGTGGCGCCAGCTGAACCCAGCAGTGGGGCTGCCGCACGATGCGGATCCGCAAATACAAAAATGGCGGTGGCTTCTGTTCGAGCTTTGAGCGCGCCGATGCAAACAAAACCAAACGAAGAAAGAAAGGTGCCGATGGCTCGGCGTGTCTCAGCGGAGATCAGTACACCGCAGGAGTATCGGGTAATTCGCTCACGGATCCTCGTTCTCGTCAGTAATCTCCGAAGTAGAAAGGAATGTCTTAAGAGTTTTTCATGTTTTCTTCAAAGCAAGTATTCTTCTACATTTTCTTCTTGGCATAATACTTCACTGCACTATTATTTTCCTGAAGCGAAATTACAAAATTTTTAAGTTAGTGAAATTCATGCAAACGAAATAATATTTGGGTGACACCAATAATTGATCTAATTTTATAACTCTTACCACTGAAAATTATGGCACATTTCATTTGTATTGTTGGGTCTGTGCCGACACAGTTTAATACAAAGAGTTGTGAAATTTCACCACCTGTTTTAAATACATAATGCATAATAAGTGTTTCACGTATTTATTATTTGTTAAAATTTTATACCTTCATTACAACAGTTTCGAATTTGAGTAAGCTTTTGAGAAAAATCTTTGTTTTGTAAATTCTTTGATTCTAAACTTTTAGTACACAACGAAGTTTGCTTTCTCATTTGCATAGTTATCTATAAATGCAAATACTCTAATATTCACAATGTGACTAATTCATGTTTTACTATTCCAAGACAGATGATACAAATACAATCACTTCCCCATCTCTTCCTTAACTTCTCAATTTCCCTTTTCTTTCGATCTTTCTCCTCTTCCTGTTTTCCTTCCTCCTTTTTTATCCCTCTTCACCTCTCTCGTTCCTCCCTATTCACTCCAACACAAATTGACACATACAATTTCAGAAAATTGGCAGCATTCTTCTCACTGAAAAAACTACCTATATAAAGGTATTAAAACTAGCAGTTTACAAAGGAACACGTACCACTAAATTATCTGTCGAAATTTCCACGATAGGTCCGTAGCATTCGACAATCACCATATATTATCAATTCAATTTCACACACCAAATAAACACAACACTAACTGCGCTTGAATAAATCTTATTTTACGTTTCGGAGGTTGATTGCCTCCATCTTCAGAAATTCAATAACAATTGAAACTAAGAAAAACAGAGCTCGATATTTCATAAACAATTGACCATACATTAAACTGCATCATATGATCGATTCGTCATATTTAAGTTGTTAAGTGAAGTTAGTGTTGTGTTTATTTGGTATGTGAAGTTTAATTTATAATATACAGTGATTGTCGATTGCTATCGACTTATCGTTGTGTACGTAGACATTGAAAATTACAAAAGACAATCTGTGCCATAAAGAATATATGATACGAAATTTCCACGTTTTCCGAAACCGCTACGACTACAACCAAATTCCTGGAAAGTAAGGCACATCGGCAGCTCGTTCCCCTCGCAGGGCCGGCAGGAGCGCTCCCGGACAGGAGGTTAGCCAAACACGCTGCGTAATGGGCAGCGCCGTTTACAACCGATCGAGCAGAGCAGGAGCGCTGCATCGGCGAGCAAACAGTGCGGTTCCCCGCCGCCGCACAAAGCGCGCCTTGTGGCTGCGCGCTCGAGAGCCCTCGGCGCCGCCGCCGCCGCCCCGTGGCGCCCGGACCGCGTCGCCGGCGCCGCGACGCCGCGCCGCACCGATGACGACCGCCGCCGCCGACCGCCGACGACGACCGCCGCCGCCGCCGCCACAGCGCCGCCTCCGCTCCGCCCCCGCTCCGCCCCCGCGCCGCCCCCGCGCCGCCCCCGCGCCGCCCCCGCGCCGCCCCCGCGCCGCCCCCGCGCCGCCCCCAGCGCCGCCCCCCGCGCCGCCCCCGCGCCGCCCCCGCGCCGCCCCCGCGCCGCCCCCGCGCCGCCCCCGCGCCGCCCCCGCGCCGCCCCCGCGCCGCCCCCGCGCCGCCCCCGCGCCGCCCCCGCGCCGCCGGCGTCGCGACGCCGTGCCGATGACGACCGCAGACGACGACCGCTGCCGCCCACGCGTGGTGACTCCCGGTCGCCCCGAGCGCCGGCGAGCGTTGAACCGAGGCGGGCGTCGAGCCGCGCCTCGCGGATTCCGCCTGCTAAGCGCGTCCCCGCGGGTGACGGAATCTGCCTAGAAATGGGCATTTCCCAGAGAGATGTCGGATAGGTACTTCACATGGCCTCCGGAAGTTGTCCATTTTCCCCACAAAATTATTCCAAATTTTGTCTTTAAATTTTTGGTGGTTGATTGACTACTGATAAGTGATTCCGGGCGCGTCAACTGCTAAGGTCATTAGTCCCATAAGTGTAACGCATGGTTTTATCGCGAGTGGAGGTGCAGACCTTGCCCCGTTGATGGAGAGATCTGCCGCCAACCTACCGTCGCACAGGGCGTAATTTTGGCAATCTACGGGGCAGAAAGTCAAATTTTCAACTTGACCAGAACGTGTAGTTTGTTATTTATTTCAGTAGAAGGATGTTCAGAGTGCATGGTAACGGTATAGATTTCACTAGAAATTCGCCGAGGTACATGAAATGCTTATCTGAGCATGCATCAACTCGTCCGTGGCGGCACCGCTTGGATTCATTCATTTCAGTGCAGCGTTTTCGCTTGTCCTGTGCGTGTGTCTGATGATATTCAAAGTCCCAGCCATATCAAATATGCAATCTATATAGTTTTTTTCTTTCCATTGGTACCTTTGGTTTTTGAAATCCATTTTCCAACAACTTGTAAGGACCTCTTGAAAGGTACGTACTCTTTATCTTACAGGAAATCCAATTCGAAAAATTAATCAAGGGTTTTAGTTTAGAGAACCCTGGAGAACCACTTTGGGGCCAAATTGGTATTCAAGCAGGCACTTTTGCAAAGCCAAACATTGAAAAAAATGTTGCGAATTGTTAGGAATGTATTAATTTTTCTATTTTTTACAAAATGTCGCATTCGTTTTCCTGGCGGACACTCTGCAAAATACGGGTCACAAAACCTAAAAACGCAAAGGCAAATGCTTATGGCACATATTTTGCAAGAAATGAAAAATGCAACAAATTCTGAGTGTGATTTATAATGTGTAAAATCACAAAGTAAAGAAATTTTGCCTGACAGTATTAAGTAGCAGAAAATAGGGAGGCATAAAAAACGTTTTCTTCATTCACTTTTGCATGGCTCGATGAGGAAATAATATGTGAAAATATTTCCAACAATACACCAAAATCAACAGAAACATCCACTATTGTAATTGGCCGGCCAACAAAGATTTTTTTTGGTTGTGCCCCGAGAACTAAAAGGTAGAGAGTTAAACACCTTATAAATTCAAGGAGCGAAGAGCTGAGTATGGCCGTAGGCATATAGTTAAGGAAAGAAGAGCAAAGGTATTCGACAGCAATAGTAATAGAAGTATCCATAATGCTACATATCTGTATGTCTAGTCGCCAGGACAAACTACTACGTCAGCAAGCAAAAGTATTAAATTATAAATTTTGCCCACCTTTTTATAAAGTGAAGGAATCCAAAACGCTGTACACAAGAAGCTATGATTACAGAAATCTCAGCAGAAATACGTGTGCAGTCACTTATTGACCCCACAATTCATGGATTTTGTCAAACACGAGAGGTGTCTGAGAAATTGCGATTGACAAAAAAGTGCAATATTATCATAATCATAAACTGGGGCTGTGATGGTATGGAACAGAATCGAAACAAACAAAGGTTTTCACACCAACATTTCATTGATAAAATATTTTTAGTATTTCTGTTCCTTTGGAAATACACTGCGATTCGGCCAATTCAAAACACGTTATTTTAAAAACAACTGTTTCATCTTCTACTAAATACTGCAGACCAATAACATTTGTATTTTCAAAAGACCTTCAGAATCGACACTAATTCACAATATACTGAACAGACAGCTTATTACTTCCGATCCATATACAACTAGTTTAACACAGAAAGAATAATATCAATGAATAAGTGCTTTATTTGCTAGAAAAATTGATCAAACACCAGCAGATGATCAAGAATATTCTTTTGATACCATCAGAGAATCTAAATAAGTTCATAATTTGTATGTGTACAGTTAGTGTTCCAACATATGATTCTTTACTTCTCTCGTATTATTTGTATATATTATCTAATGTGCGATTTCATTGTGTCATATGGTAAAAATTACATTATTGTGTCACAATTTTTATATATACAATTTTTATAACTTCAAATAAAGTATTTTGAAAACTCAAAAATTTTTTGTGAAAATGAGCTTCAAATTTTGCACTTTTAGTAGCGCTAAAACGCCATTTTCTCTTGAACGGCACATGATTTTTAAAAGATTATTGCCATTTATGACTAGGGTTTTTGTGTTCTTTAATATTCTACAATTAATATTTCCGTTCTACCAATAGGAAACCGAAATATTAAAAAAATGACAATAGCATATTATGCAATTAGTTTATAACGTTGTCCTTTTTTTACACGAATAAGAAGATATTACCAAACGAACGACGTTAGAAGTGAGTTCTGTAATATCTTCTTACGAGTGCAAATAATTAACATTATAACGGGTTGCATACACTATTTTTTGTATAACAGTATTATAAGGATTTAAGGGAGCGAAATTAATTGTGTTAAGTTGTAATTCGTAGTTGTAGTAGATCTCAAATTCATGATTTTTCATGAATGCTACCTAAGCGACAAATTTGTTTACTAATGGCAATTAGTTTGAAAGTCGTGATGGATTTGCCAAGATAGATTGTGGAAGAAGCTGCAAAAGCAGAAAATGCTATGATAGCGAAAAAGCCTTGCAAACTTTGTGAGAAAGGGTATTTAATGTTAAGGAAATTTATGGATAAAAAATATGCAAATTTATTATGCAAAGCTGCTTTTCTTTCGTATCTATTGGAGCAGTTTGGTTAAGTAAGTATAATGCTCATGCTAGAATAAAGACGTTTGTTAATTTAATGCATGCTTCTTTAAAAATTAAGTCCACAGCATGTAAAGCGTCGACTCTATGGTACACTTATTCCAAATTTAAAAAAAAATGCTAAAGATCAAAGAGAATATTGATATTGAAACTTTTCACAATGTAAGTTTACTTATGAAACACGTAAATGTGGGATATCAACCTATAAAGGCAATGGTATTTTCCCAACAAGATGTAAACACACTTCTTACAAAAGCTGATGATGAAACTTTTCTTTAATGAAGGTATAATAATGACAGTGGCAATAATAATTAAGTTTTATTTATTAACTGGTGTATGTGTTAATAACTGGTATGATTTTCAGGTTGTTGTTATTTTTGGCATATTTGGTGCTTGTAGACGTGTCGAATTGTACAATTTGTGCATCAACGATGTGAAAGAAGAAGGTTCTGTTTTGATAGTGAACAAAAAATGACAAGCCCGGAATATTTACTATCGTATCAAGTGAAGAATTTAATTATGTTGAGGTCTATAAAAAATACATATCCTTAAGACCCTTACATGTTAAACACAACAAACTTTTTGGTTTTACAATCATGGCAAATGCAGCTGCAATCCAATTTTTTAAAAGTAAGTCTTTTCATAACGTATTTCATTTTACTTCGAACACTGGAATCTATTTATATGGTACCACTGCCTTCTTTAAACTCCATAACCGAAAATATGTAGGGGTCGTGACTATAACGTTAGTGATGGCTCATATTTCGTGCAGAAATAGGGATGATTTAATAATTCGTGCAATAATATGCCATACTATGAACGACTTTGTTAATGTAAAAGGGTTGTTTATAATACTGGTATACAAAGCAATGTACTTTGGCGGTGATAGATGGCAGCTGGCAAGAAAGAATATGTGGCAATTCAATATAGCTAGCGAAAACCTAAGGAAATAAAAAACTAATACGGGAAAGTCTGTGCCGTTCTGTAGCACCACTAGTTAGTTTTATATAACCATTACAAATCATGAGAGAAAGGCTGTGCTGTGGAGCATCAGTACGTTTTCATAACAAAATTGGTACAATTTAATATAGAAAATCAACTTGAGGTAAGTTGTAGTTAAATAGGAGACCTTTTTCTCTTCCAAACCAACAAGCCAAAGACTGGGAAATCAAAAAAAAAAAAAGATATATCTTTTAAATTCATTCAATTGGGAACTTCAATGCACTATTTAAACACGAACTGGCGGAAAGTAGTGTTAGTGCGAAGTGAAGAATGACAAATGGGTCTGTCAGCAAAGGTACAGTGGGAGTGAAGAAAGAAAATGATAAAAGCAGAGACTGACACTACCTGCTCAACCAGACTGGCTTTCTGGCGAAAAGACCCCTGAGAGCAGGTGGACGTGTTGATGCCAAGAGTCATTCACGCTCCCAAAACCTGCAAGCTCTCTCGTCCGCCTCTGGAGGAAATGTTGAGGAAGCCGGTTAGGTAAGTAAATCTAGCATGACGTTTATTCGATATTTATCCTGCGAGAACTTACATCATTTCAAAATATTTTTAAAAGTATAAAAAATGTGTGGGATATTAGATTCTTGAAAACAATATTAGAATAGAATTTTTGCAAGCTACTTATTTACTAAATCTGAAAATGAATGCATTTTATTGTATTACTATGAACATTAATAAATCATTATACTTCTGGTAGATGTATTGCACAATTCATAACTGTCGAATATACTCGTATTATTGCATAGTTTATTACTCTAAGGCGTTTGGCAGTGTGTCTAATTTATTTCAACCTTTGGAATGGCAAGGTTGCACAGACAAAATCGTAGAAAATAACTGGTTAGTAAGATAAGATTGAATCTGACCTTTTCCACAAGAAGGGCATTCTTGTGCTGCAATCTCTGGACAAACAGCTACCACAAAAATCACTACTATCAGCCCCGTGACTGAGATCGCTAAAGCAGATGTGCCGCAGTGATTTCGGACCGACGGGTCGCGGGTTCGCTTCCCGCCTCGGACATGATGATATGTGTTCATCCTTTCACCCCCTAACATCACTATATCGTTTCATCCTCCTACCATAATGTTAAATCCAGTAGTGGTCGCTAATGACCTAGTATTTGATGCGACCTTAAATTATATATATATATATATATATATATATATATATATATATATATATATAAATTCTGTAGTTGAAGAATAAAGAGTTACAGAAACTTCAACATAAATACTCGAATAATAGAATATTCGAAACGATTGAAATATTAGCTGAAACCTTCTCATTCCAAAGGGCCAAAGTGGAAGTAAAGGGGCCCTACTGATTACGAGAAAAAAAGCGAGAGGGTGATTGAGACGTCGTAACCTATGAATAATCAGATGCATTAAGCCAGTGACAATTACACTGTCAGAAATTTACGCAAATTTACTTTAATGTATATTATACTAAATTAATTATCTTGAACGTACATTAAATGTAATGTACACGTGTACATTAGGATGCAATAGTCAAAGGTTTATGGTCCAATCTGGAAGGAAGGAAATGAATGAATGATGTTGATGGACTGATGATTACGAATATACGATACGAATGACAAGAGGGGAAACATGAGAACCTCTATATTAAATCTACACTATCTTTAACGTGTGCGTGTGCATTTAATTTAATGTACAAACGTATTAATATATTTTTAATGTTAAATGTACATTAACATAATGTGTACGTCTTCCCGGAGGCGTGCGCGTTCGCCCAGCGCCCGCGCTGTTTGCGTCCGCGGCGCACGTCACGCGCCGCAGTCGCTGCGCGTCGAGTGCGAGCGGCGCGCGAGCGTGCGCGGAGGCGCTATGAGCGCGAGCGGGTCTCGGCGCGCGCTCGACCAGCATCCAGAGGAGGCGGAACAATGGGGGCGAGCACATGCTGTCCTGGCGGGGACGCGACTCGGCCTCTTGACCGACCGCGCGCGAGACCGGTCGCGCGCGAATTCGAAGCCGGAGCGCAGGGCACGTGACGGCGGTGGTGGTGGTGGTGGTGGAGAATCGCGAGTAGCTGTGACCCCGGGACGAACACAGGCGGTGACATGCCGTCTGGGAATGAAGACGTGAGAGGGATATAAAGCGAGGGAAATCACATGCAGCAGAAATGGTAATGGGGCTGTTGATGTCAGGTTTAAGGAATTGCAATAATAATTAAGAGTCTGAAGAACTGAAATAGGTCAATAACCAAGAATATGATATTTGAAATATGGTAGATTGCCAATGGCAGTCATTATTAAGCTTGAGTCTGGCTTTTCCTCAAGTGGATCAGTGGTAGCTGTGGTGACGTTGGTGAAGTGCGCAGGAAGCGTGGCAACGAATGAGATGGAAATGAAAGTGGAGCGAGGAAAGCAAATTGTGAAGACGGGGGTGAGCGCGGGAAAGGCGAGGCGAAAGAGATGGAGACGCAGGCGGAGACAGAGAAGGAGGCGGAACTAAAGGCGGAGGTCATGGTGGATGTGGAGATGAGCTCGACTGAAGCAGTGGCAGAAGAGGAGGAGAAGGTGGAAGGGGAGGTGGAAGTAAAGATGGAGGCGGAGATGGAGGTGATCGTGGTGAAAGCGGAGGCTGCAAATAGTAGGAGGAGGATGAGCTGGAGGAGGAGGAGAAGTTCGAGGTAAAAGCAGAAGTGGAGGTGGAAAAAGGTGGAAGTGAAGGCAGAGGCGGAGGATGGGGTGGAGGCGAAGGTGGAGACGGAGGCAAAGGTGGACGGGAATGGAGATGAGCGCGGCGGAGGCGGGGGCAGAAAAAACGGAAGAGGAGGCAGAAGATTGATAGAAGAGAAGGCGGAAGCGAACGCAGAGACAAAGGTGGTGACGGAGGCGAAGGTGGGGCGGAGACGAGCGCGCCGGGGGCGGGAGCAGAAAAAACTGAAGTGGAAGCGGAAGAGAAGGCGGAGGTGGAGGCGAAGAAGGAGATGAAGATGGAGATGGTGGCGGAGGCGAAGTTTCAGAGGCGGAGCTGGAGTTGGGGTAGAGACGAGAGCAGCGGAGGCGCGGGCAAAGAAGCGGAGGTGGAAGCGGAAGAGGAGACAAAGGTGGAGGAGGAGGCGACGGCAGAGACGGTGGAAACGGAGACGGAGGTGGAGTTGGGGCGGAGACGAGCGTAGCGGGGCGGGGCAAAAGAAGCGAAGATGGAAGCGGAAGAGGAGGCGGAGGTGGAAGCACGTGAGGAGGTGGAGAGGAGTGCGACGGAGACGGTGGCGGAAGATGAGGAGACAAAGGTTGGAGGCGGAGGCAGAGATGGCAGAGACGGTAGAAACGGAGGCGGAGGTGGAGTTGGGGCGGAGACGAGCGTAGCGGGGCGAGGGCAAAAGAAGCGAAGATGGAAGCGGAAGAGGAGGCGGAGGTGGAGGCGGAGGCACATGAGGAGGTGGAGAGGAGTGCGACGGAGGCGGTGGCGGAAGATGAGGAGACAAAGTTTGGAGGCGGAGGCAGAGATGGCAGAGACGGTAGAAACGGAGGCGGAGGTGGAGTTGGGACGGAGACGAGCGTAGCGGGGCGGGGGCAAAGAAGCTAAGATGGAAGCGGAAGAGGAGGCGGAGGCACATGAGGAGGTGGAGAGGAGTGCGACGGAGACGATGGCGGAAGATGAGGAGACAAAGATAGAGGCGGAGGCAGAGACGGTCACGCAAGCGAGCATCGATGGGCAGTGAGCGATTATATGCTAAGAGACGTTCGGGAGCGAATGTTTACAAGGCGTCGCCCGCGGCTGCGGCGGCAGGCAGGCGCCCCGCCCATGCGCGACCTGCCAGCAGCCGGCGCCCGGCAGGACCTTGCTCCCTGAGGATCTTCTCATCTGAGAAACTCCACGTTACACCGGAGATCCAAGTCCCAAACCGTTGGAGAGACAGATAATGACATTGCTATTACGCGATTTTTGCATTCTTCTTTTTATATTTTTGCGTATTCAAATGTATAATTGTTATTAGGAATGATAATTGAATACTAAAACAGTGGTTTCTAATTAATTATTAAACCTATATACATTTATATATCTCAGTCGTTGGGGTTCTTCAGTTTGATGACAATTTGCTTACCTGTGATCAGCAAAAATTGCCACCGGATCCGCTCTCCGTACGGAAAAGCGTGAAATCTGAAAGTTTTATCTTTTGATTCTGGAATAGTTGCACTAATAACATGCTATGTTGCACAATAGCAATCCTTTTAATCAGTTTGATAAACAGAACATTATTTATTCAAGTATTTGACTGATTTCGTTTCGAAGTTCCTATTTATCAATGTAATATTAACATTATTAATTGGGGTCATGACATTCAAATTGAATTTGAACGATCGTTAGCAAATAAAATACCCCTGAGCTCTCTTGTTGGTCGTCTGGATGTCGCCCCGAAGAAACCAACCTGAGATTCCACGTCCGTTTTCCAATCTTCACTCGGCTGGGCTGAACCTGATGTCATCTACTTGATACCTCTGCGTTCCTTCTAAATCTATATGTAACTATCATCTACAGCTACGCTGGCATCTAGAGATACTTTTTCCTAAAACTGCGCAACAGATGTGCGCCTACCCGCGAACTTAACAAAACGAAAAAAATAAAATATATGCTAGCTAAGTATTCGTGGCTAATCCTATTTTAAATTAATTTGTTCCGCCACGGCACTGCGGACATAATTTGCAGTGTCTATCTTGTTTATATTCAATTAACGTCTTAATTACAGTTCTTCAATTAAAGTTCATGATAAATGCAACGAACTAGATTATTTTGCCAAATAAAGTTTTTTCGTCAATAATTTGTGAACAGTTCCACCCGAATTGATTCAGTTAATTAATGTCACACGGCAATGTTATGACGAATATTACGCAGCTGTATTACAGCATAACGTAACTATCAAACGAACTCGAAGTTATCTTCCGCGTACTTATCAGACGATGTGATCACCTCGGAGTCTAGATCAAGACACTTCTTTCACACCACGGCCTACGAAAGTGACGTCTCAATTGTTTTTCTCCCCCTGCTCAAAATCAACAATCCCATGGCAATGTTTATGCTCCATGCACCGCGAGGCAGTGCCCTCTGGAATACAAAGCCTGGCGACGATTTTGTGAGGTAAGCACGAGTAGGCCCACGAAGAGACTCTGCGGCCGGATACTCCGTGTGTTATGCGTGTTGCTATGTTGTGTTGGTTGTGATTTTTCAGCAGTTAGATTATTTTTAATTACGGAAATTCGAACTTAGTAAGTACAATTTATAAACAGTAGTTTCTGATTAAGTTCACTTTACGCCTTAGATCTAAAATTAAGGCAAATATAAGCAAATGATATATTTGTGCTTCAATTTGTAAAAATGTGTTACGAGGCTTTTAGGTTATTGTGCATATTGATCATACAGTGTTTAGGACTTACGTGATTACACAGTAAACAGATGTTAAAAAAATTCGTAACGATTCAAACCCTCATTGTTTCATTTACAGCTCGTCACAATAATGCCTTTCAAGTGTTGTGTGCCCAATTGTAAAGGCAACTGCCGAAACGGCCCTGCTGTTAGTGTGTTCGTTATTGGTAGAGTGAAAACTTTCATACCCAAAAATAGCTCAAGGGTAGGAATTTAAAAAAAATACTTTAAACTTGCAAACGTTTGTGATAGTGATAGTTTTGGTGATATTTATTGAATTCTTGAAAAATGGATTCGTGCCATCCACGTATCTAGCATAAAATATTACTTCATTTTGACTTAAGATTACTGTGTCGCTGCATAACCAGTTCAGAAAAGAGGTAACCCTTGGGTCCACCTATTGTAGTTCCTGTGTTTGTGACAAGAATCATTAAACTTGAAGAATATGTTATTCAACAGTAATCTAATTGTTATTAGAATCTCCTAATTCGGTATTTTAAATGAATTTTCCTTATCAAGTTTTTCGTTCAGAGCTTTAAATATTAAGTTATGTGGGATGTCTTACAAGTTTTAATATATTCATAATTGATGTGATATCTCAGCTCAAAATCTAGCCTGCAGAATGATTCTGCTCCTGTACTTTTCTTTCCCAAAATATTTTAAATCGCCTATTCTGTAAAAATACGTTTGTGTGTATTAATGTAGGAATATATATGCATATGCAGTGAGAAACTACTTAAATATTTTTGTTCTGTTACACAAAATATATATTGAGTAATATGTGTAAATTGTGATATGATTTTCTTCAAAATAAATTACTATTCTTAAAATTAATCAAAGTGTATTTTATTAACTTCCGATTTTCATTTTGTTGATAGTTGTAGGAAAGGTTTTATATTTGTTCTTTCAAAGAAACATTTTCCTGAAATAAAAGCAACACATTTCTAAAAATATAAATCCTTCGATTTTCGTTTCCAAAATCTGTTGTTGGGAAATGAAGTACCAGGGACAAATATAATGTGAAATGCTCTTGCTATTAACTTCAGCATAGATCGTAGGCCCGCGGCAGGGCTGGTGGGCCTACTCATCGTGACGTCATTGGCAAAATGGCTGCCCGTCGCCAGGCTTTGTATTCTAGAGGGCGCTGCGCGAGGCTCTGGCGTTTACCATCGAATGTTTCACCCGCCATTTTGTATATCACAATACAAGGTCCAATTTGTAGGTTTGGAGATTGTCAAAAAGATAATAATGTATATGACGACTTTCTTTAATGTCAACAAACAACTAATCAATTTATTATAGTTGCAAGGTAGTACTATTTGACCATTACGAGTTTCATAAGGAAATAGTTCCTGTTGCACGTAGCAGAAAAATAATAATCACAACAAAAATAAATATTCACACAATTGCAAAACTATATGTAAATGTCAATATTATTTACACAAAGAGAAATAAAATAACTACTGCAATATAAATTGCAATAACTATAAATACATCTCTTCAGATACTCTTATTGTTGCGAAGGATATTGTATATAATACACTATGTATGTATCTACTTCATCAGAGACATTCGGACTACATGAAATAAAAGAAAACTCAGCTTGTTTTCTTGTGCCCACAAATTATGTTCCACCCAAGGAAAATTCAGAAGAAATACAATTTAGTAGAACAGAATTCTATTGAAAGGGGCATCAGGGCCTGGTAGATAGTTCAGTCTTATATGTGGGACACTAGTACAATGGAAAAAGCTAACGAATGTACGTATATTTTCTTTAAAATTTCATAGATTTTTTATTGTTCTCTAATTGACGTGTGACTTCAAGTTTTTCTTTCATTGATATTATGATATCTTCCTTTTCAAAGGCATCTTATTTATATTTCTAAAACAATCTAAATCGAGACTTACACACAAACACCAGAAGATCAACACAAATATATCTATGGTAGTGAAAAGTTCGATGCAAAGTGTATTGCGTGTTTAGCTGCGTTAGACGCCTTGTCAAACAGTTTATCACAAGTTGCTCACAAATGCCTTTTTATTCAGCATATGCCAGCGGGTTTGAGAATACAACCAATGAATGAGATAAGGTGGCTCATCATGGACGAAAAAATTGTTTCAACTTCTGATTTACTCACGAGAAAACATTCATTTGAAACCCATATTCTGTCTTCAATATGCCTGTAAATTTCTAAGCGGAACTCTTTTATCCTAGGAGAGAAAATAACAATAAATTATACAGTTGAATATTGTATTTTACTTGGGGGGTTGTGTATCTCTCATAATGGGGATCTACCACATACTTGAAACTTTTCCAAACGCATTTTAATGAATTGGTTTGTTAAAATGATAGCTTGAAAGAATTGCTAAGACTTTCAAGATATCACCATTTCCCTAATTAGGGACATTCTTTCAAAATAATAGAACAAATAATTAAATAAAAAAATATTAAAACCTACTTTCTAGAAACAACAATCTTTTGTATTTGTATCGTATTTGTATTGTATTTACAATCTTTTTATCTACAAAATATTGGCCTTCAGTCCCCTAGTATATTAATTGTTTAGTAAAATGATTAAACCCTGTGTGAAAACCATCAAACAAATTCTGGAAGGGATGGTCCTTGACAAGTGAACTTTGATGTTAGAGGTTCACTTGCACAATAAATTAGTTCTGTAGGAAATGTTGAGATGTTCATAAAGAAGGTCGTAAAATGTATGAATGATAAAAGACTTTATTTGTTTTTCTGTCAGGACAAAATGGGAACCTGTTTTTTTTAGTTATTTTTCTTAATGTGTATACGAAAACTAATTCGAAGAAATCATTTATCAAACAGGTGGTTCCCTATTTTTTCACAGGTTCCATCTCCAATCTATGAAGAACGGAGTAACGAATATCGCAAAAAATCACATCCTCTTTCAGACAATAATTATTCTGTATTTTATTCTGTTGATGTATCATTTAATTTGACGTGAATGTTACAGGAATCTTTGAGTAATTATAAAAAACTGTTATGACTCACACGAAACTAAGTTAGTCTCACTCAGAGAGGAAACTATAAATGAAATTGAATTATGTTAAATTAGACATTTTTGAAGAGTACTTTAATTTTGCTATTCATTCTTGGGTAGTTAAATTGCACTTTTAAATAATGTATTAACACAAAAACAATTTTTTGTACTTTTCCAATCACTATTATTCACAGAATATTCAAAGAGGAAAACGTTCCAGATATGTTGGTGAAGCATTCACATCAATATTCCCCGTCAAATATCCGAGGTTAAGCAAACGTTTTTTTTCTTCTGAGGCGTTATATTTGTGTGTACTGCAACACACTTTCAGTTTTTGCTTCAAAAGAATATGAGGAATATATATTAATATTACTAGTTTCCAGTGCGCGCAGAAATTAAAAGGAAACTATGCAGCCTGCGGTCATTTGAGAGGCGTCAATGGTTTTGTTAAATATCCAGAAACTGGAAAACTGCAAACCTTTTATTCCCTATTCTCATGCTGCGCGTATCGATTGAATTCTCAAACTCAGGGGGTCACTGCTTATGAACCAACAAGGGTCTTGTGACAGCTAGGCTCAAAAGAAGAGACTGTTCGCCATTAATCATTGCTATTCAAGAGATAAATATGGAAAATCAACTTTTTTATACTTTTGGTATATAAAAATCTGTTATTAGCTTATTCATGAAGACTGTTTTCTTGTTAAGGAAAGACAGTCTTGTATTTTAATTTGGCTGTACATTTGACCCATTCACTCAGAAAACTAATTTAGTGCTGTAAAATTTTAGAATCTGGTTGCTGGAAATGTTATAAGCAAATACACGCAGATTTAGTTTTTGAATAGTTACATAATTTACATTTTTTGTACTTTTTATCCAGAAATTCTGAAGTCTGGAACTTACTGTACTCATTTTGCTTCCATATTTTCAAGATGAAATGGATCTCCTACAACAATTGAAAATTATTACTTGAGTATAGTTTCAGAGATAATTGGACAAATGGGTTTTAAAATGTCATTTTTCAGAAATTAGCATCGAAATTATTCATTCTACGAAATCAGTAACCTAGTCATTGTAACAAGTAAAAAAATAAGTTTGCGGAGTAAATAGTCATAGAAGATGAGTTTTTGCAGTGCAGCGACATTAAAGAGAGAACTCGCCTCAAACATTTAGTGAAAACCAAGCCTTGTAGAAGAAATCGTTCAGAAGGTCTAACGTGAATAAGAGACTCGTACATAAAATGAATGCCATTTTACACACGCAAATGAAGAAAGAAAAAAATTGTTGAAAGAGTGTATTTCACAATGATGTGTATATCTTTGTATTTAGAAAACTATAAACATTGGTAAAAAAGTTAAAATCCCAAAAAAGTCAAAACTTCAGATTTTGCATTATCTCCGCTTACAATATTTAATTATTGGTTGGGTGATATGAGAGAGTTTCATTTGTTTGTTCCAGCGCAAAGAGGCCTGCTACTATTGGAAATCATTTTGTGGGTTTGTTGGGCAGCCTTCGGGCCACTTTCATTTCATAAGATTGAATCACTATCAATTACATATAAAATTATTATGTTACATCTTCAAAAGCTGTCCCAGGCTATATTTCTAAATAATTATTTCCTATTATCATTATCATTATTATTATTATCATTATTATTATTATTATTATTTATTATTATTATAAAAATTACATAAAATAATATAAAAGCACCCAAATAATAGTATGTCCTAACTAAATACGTACATGAGATAGCCAATTTACTTTTCACTTCACAATGTATACAGTAACCCCTCGTTAGAATGAACTCGCTTAACACGGAATTTTCGCCCGTAACACGAACAAAACGTGGGTCCCTGCAGGGATTACAATAATACGGTCATTTATAATAATCGGATAACACGAATTTTTATAACGAACTCGGATCATTTTGGTTCCTTGTAATTCGCGTTAATGAGGGTTTACTGTAATAGAAACGCGAATATAAATACGGTTATAAATACAATGAATATAGTACTATTACTGATACGGGCGATTCACGTGACAAGATACACTTTATTACAATCTTCGATGCCTACTAGTTTCGACCATACTTGAAAGGTAATGATGAAAGGGTGATGAAGACAACTGTAGCATCATGTTGGAGAAAGAATGGAATGAAACACAGAAGAAAAGAAACGGAAGAACATTGAGTAAACGTGTCGCAAAACTATTTTACTACCATTCTTTCTGCATGGATCTCCCGAGATTTGAACTTGGGTACTCCAAAGTGTAAGGAAAGCGATCTCTTAAAGCACTGGATACTGTAGTTTGTAGATATTGATAAATTCAAATTTTCCGATCAATACCCGGTGAGAGCCGAAGCAGTGCCCTAAGAAACGGGCCACGGACCGCGCGCGATCTTTCCTTCCCATTCCTTGTCCTGTCCTCCCCCTAACGTACACACACTTACACATACACGCACTACCCTAACACACATGTCGGGAGACCCGCCATGTGCTAGAGCTTGTCCTGACTGAGGTGGTGCGCCGCGGGTCGGAGATACCTGGTTGAGGAAAACCTGCATAGCCGACGGTAGGCCAGCGCCTGATCTCACCATGCAGCAGAGGAAGATCACCGTCACCTCGAGGGAAAACATGTACTACACTTTCGGGACTAATGACCTTAGCAGTTGACTTACGCGGAATCCTAATCAGCCAATCAATCAATCAATCAATCAATTCAATAAACAGATTCTATTGAGTCGCTGTTACGACCGTAAATCACAGTTAATAATAGGGGTTTTCCACGGGAAAGCAATCGCCGCCCACCGTCCGCTTGCACAGCGAGGCGCGCGTCGCCCGGCCACCAGGACGGCGACGCGGGAAAGACAAAGCGTAACAGGACTCGGAGAGGTCAGTGCAGCGTGAAGAGGTTGGCCCCTGTCCATACAGCGGCGTGAGTTACGGTAAGTGCTAATGAAAAATGCCGCGAAACGGGCTCGAGAATTATCACTAAGCCATATAAAGCGCCTTGCCTGTTAGCCCGTCATGGCTCATTTGAATCCGTTCACAAGCGACAGCCGGGACGAATCACAGTCATGGTCAGATCGCACGGGAAACCGGTCGCGAGAATCGATTGAAATTGAATGCGAACGAGGCCAATGACTTTGCCTTCGTAAATGCAGTCGGGCGAAGTTACAATCGGGAACGCGCAATCTCATAATGTAAATACACTCTTTGACAATAGTAAGAGGTTAAAAGAATCTTCAATTCAGGCGTGCTGACTTTCATTTCACGCTCACAAACTTGACATATGAACATCAGAATACTAAGCGTTCCATAAAAGCACTATTTTCCGTCGTATGCAATAATTCGTCTAACATCTTCGAATGAATGAGTCACGACTGATACTCGCTACTGTCACAAAATTTCACACACAGCAATCAACAACCCTCAATTGACTATTTAAGTGATAAAGCAACGTTAATAGCAGTCAATAACAACATTTTGAAAATTGCTTATGCAGGTACAAAGTACAAACGCTGATACTTTCTGCAGTCACAAATTAATTGAAATAATGTTGTAGGATTTAAAATCTCCCTTTTACCTTGCATTAAAAACTCAATTTATGAGACAGTATGTGTATTAAACAATTATACACCAAACTGCAACACTGAATGTAAAGGGTCAAGTGTTTGATGGGAGCATAAAATTAAAATGTTATAATTCAATTTTAGTGTTATTTCGTCATAATTTCAAGAGTGTTCCATACAAATCTTGTAACGTGAAAACGTTTTGTGATTTCTTTTTCTTTGAAATGTTAAGTTTAAAAATTTACTTACATCAATTACAAAGAAACA
>JAHLJT010002406.1:80197797-80212267 GCA_031308135.1 Acheta domesticus
TACAGGTTGTCTTATCTCGTCGACTCTCATGGCTCTCCTGGTTCTTCGCTACACTCGCATCCTCACCATCCACCCCGTCTTCTCCACCTCGCTTGTTCCATCGCGCTGTCCACTTCACCGTCTCCGCCACCGCGACGTCGCACTGCCTCTGCCGCCGCGCCGTCCCCGCCCCGGCGAGACGCCCGCGGGCGACCGCCGCGGCCGGGCGCACAGGTGTACCGCGCGAGGCGGCGGCGCGAGGCGGCGTACACAAAACATGTTTTCCGCGTCCAGAACGACGCTTTTTGTGGCCCAACGCGGTGCGGCTCATAACTCAGGCAGCAGCGACCGCCCCCGCCGCCATCCCCGCCGCAGCCCTTTGCCCCCACCCCGTCCCCTCCCCCCGCCCCCGTCCCCCCGCCCCGTCCCCTGCTCCGTTCCCCTCCCCCCCTGCCCCCGTTCCCCCGACGTCGCCCCCCCCGTCCCCGCGCCGCCCCCCGCCCCCGCTCCTGCCTCGGCCCCGCCACCCTCCGCTCCGCCGCCGCCACACCCGCCGCCGCCCACTGCCACCCCCACCTCCGCCGCCGGGTCACAAAGCTCGGGCGCCGGCGCAGCGGACCTCCGTCCCTGCCCCCCGCCCCCATCCGCCTCCATCTCACGCTTACACCTGAGCCACGCAATTCCTCTTTCTTTAAATATCTGATGCGGCAGGCGGGCAATTCTTAGCTGCGTTGTCAAGTTCCTGACATTCAGAGTTAAAATATGAATATTAAATTTATCCTAGGATCAAAGCTGCAATGCGCCACGGATAAAGCGTAAATTCCATGTGTGTGGAAAATTCATAATAAAAGTGAAATTAATAAATGAGTATAAACGTATCGTAAACTTGCCTACATTAATCTGTTTTTTTTTTCAACTGATATTAATGCATATTTCTTTGTTTGCATTATCATGCTGAACAAGACATCTAACTTATTGCTTCCTAATTCAAGTTGTTTTAAAGAATTCTAAAGTTCATGTATGCTCTTCAATGAAAAAAAATTATCATATATTCGCTAATCGTGTTCCAACACTTTAATGTGCATATGTTCTTTTGGCACCGTTTGTTCCTCGCAAGATATTACTCCAGAGATTTTTGTTCAAAATAAATATTTTATATTTTTTGTACTTATCACAACCTCTTTATAGGTTTGGAAATAATATTGACAACAAAAATTATTTCAAGAGATAATCTTACATTGTTTTTCTTCACTTGTAAAGCGACATGGTCATAATTGAAGTATTCTGTCTCCAAATTGTAAAACCAAATCTATATCTTGTCACTTTTCGCAAAATAATTACTCTTTTTCCAATGACGTACCATGACCTGACACTATAGACGTAAATTGATAGTTAAATAAAAGTATTAATTTTACCAATTGCTTCTAATGTCAATTTTGTAGATTATGAGAAGAATTTGTAATAAAAACACAAAAAAAATAAAGGACGCATGTTCGGCAGATCAATGATATTTAAAGTGTCCTCACTACACAGAAGTTTGCAATCCAACACAAGTGTATATCCATAAACTGCTGAAGTTAACTGTTTTCCGGTTGTTCAGCAATCTACTCACGTGTATGAACAGAGCCTGCGTTTATGATACAACGTAAAGGTAACACATAGCGCAATCCTTGCTTGTCCGGGTTGGATAGGGTTTGCCGTGGGAGCTGCCGGAGGGTCGCTCTGTAAACATATTAATTCGTGTGCATGCCCGGAAGTACGATCATGAAAAGAGAAAAAGAGCGACTTGCATTCAAAAAGCGGAGTAAGAAAGTCATACCGAAAATACTTTTGCCGAAGTGAAAATTCCGACAGTGTTTACCACATCGATATGTTCGACATATCGGTAATACAAATTCTTTTCATAATCTACAAAACTGTCATTAGAAGCAATTGGTAAAATTAATACTTTTATTTAACTATCAATTTACGTCTATAGTGTCAGGTCATGGTACGTCATTGGAAAAAGAGTAATTATTTTGCGAAAAGTGACAAGATATAGATTTGGTTTTACAATTTGGAGACAGAATACTTCAATTATGACCATGTCGCTTTACAGGCGTACAAAAAACAATGCAAGATTATCTCTTGAAATAATTTTGTTGTCAATATTATTTCGAAACCTATAAAGAGGTTGTGATAAGTACAAAAATTATAAAAGCCAATGACGTGAGACTTGGTTTCGCACCGAAATACAAAAGCTCTCGTTTTCTTTTCACAAGTATGGTACATACAGCCCCCGCGGCGAATGATGTCTCAATCCAGCATCCCACTGCAGTCGCCGTTCGGTTCCGCATGTAGTCTTTTTCGTAGCTAGTACCTACCATCACCGCTAACACGATTACCACAAACGTTGGAGGTTGGAGACACGTTACGTATAGGGATACAACCCTTTTTCATTGTTTTTGTTTCCCTTGACTAGATTTTTTATACCCTTTACAAATCCTTTCGCTTTTATGTCTGTAAGTGGCTTCCGGATACATTATCAGATGACACAGTTCTTCAGAGCTGCGCAATCCTTCCGATACATTGTGTTATGAAACGATAATTGGATGCTAGTCGGAAATGTACAAACTAAGTGAAAGTTCAGAAAAATGAAAGAATCGGCAGGTTAAAAAATTACCGAGTAATGTTGCCTGCAGAACTTTTTTTTATTATTTTAGAAGTAACCTGCAGTAAACTTCAGTATTAATGTAAAATATTGTATTAGAAAAATGTGTAATATAATTTCAATGGCACTAGTAGATTAAGATATGGGCAAAGTCTCTACCAATTGAGTGTCTGACAAGGTGGAGAAAAAAAGTCTGAAAAACAAGGAATCTCTGATGTTTGACTGAACATTGTGGTATAATATATTTCACTGTAAGGTGACCGTCGTGGCTCTGGTGTCACATACGGAGAAAAGTGAAAAACTGTAAAAAAATATTGTACACATTTATATTTTGTAAAATGGTTTTATATTAATATTACTGGACGTCTACTCCAATTTTTACCACTGTCTGTTTACGGTGTTTTCCCAGTCAGATTGTCACCACCTTTCCTTTTTGTCTCCCTCCTACTGTCGGGCGATGGCACGATGGGTGAGGCAGTAACCAACCACCTAGCGCCTGGTCCAACAATTGGGGTAAAATTACCTCGCGTATGGGAGGAGACGGGTGACTCGAGTAATTCTCCCTTGTACTCGTTGTTGTGGCTTTAATAAGTTAAACCACAACGCACTCATATAAGAAGGTCCTAGCAGACTTTCTTTCCAAGGGAAAGGGTTCAAGATTTAGTACACTGGGATAGATTAAGACACTTTTGTCGTATGTTTTACGAAAATAACAACAAACAATATATTCTGTACTGAAAATTAGTACATCAACATAACATGAATTGACTATTAATGTCCTGTTTGAATCTGATATGCAAAAAAAAAAAAACCAAAAATTGTTACAACATGTAAGAAAAATCTAATTGCAAATAAACCCTTGAAATCTTCCAATTAAATTCAAAAGAATGGATTCAAGAATCGGAATTCCAATAATACATAACTAATATACGATTATCTCTACACACATTTCCTGAAATACACATAGAATAATACACACTCAAAATTGTACCTGAAATTACCATTCGTGTATAACATAAATCGATAATATCAATACCATGTTCTATTCAAAGAAATATCAATCATCTACTTGTTCTAACAAATCCACTTGATTCAATTAGAATGCATAACTGTTATCGTTATTACAATGTCTAATCTTACCAACACTAAGCAAAGTTAAAGTAATTTACTCTTATGAGATTTCAGACTTAAAAAAAAACAAAATGTTAAGTTAAATGCTACACAGTTTAACTTTGCATCCGACACAATATGTCAATCAATTGAATAATTGTCTATCTTTACTTCTGAATTTATTTTCCAGTAACACTTTTTAAAATATCTGCGTCCAGTAACGAAACTGTAATTCGATTTGGCACACGGATATGTATTCAAAAACTCATGAATAAAGTCAAGCAATATTACAGTTAACCATCTAGTGAAATATGATACTAAAATCGTTCTACATCTGGCCCACGTTTCTGCCGTTAACTTGAAAAGGGTTTGCCGAACTCACGATGTCTCCCGCGACGTGCGAAGCCTTGAAGTTTTTCAGGGTCGTCCGGAAAGGAACTCGAACACGAGAAGATCCCGTTGACTGCAACCGTTCTCCTCGGGACTCGCGTCGTTGGCGTCGGCGTTGCAGTAACGTCCAATGATCGAATTTTATTCGAGCTGGTTCAAGTATTCTTATACAAAAAAGCTGCAATAAATCACACATTGCTTGTAACATTTCTATTTCAATTAGCTACTCGTTACATTTCTTTCCGTTTCAATTCATAGCATCACTCTTGTTAAGTATTCTTCTTTTTTTAAAAATTATCCACGTTTCATGTATTTTATTTATTCCCTCTCATGAATAAATTATCATAATAATAAGATGAGTTACCTTTTCTAAAAGCTTGTGTACTGTCGAAATCTTGAACTGGCGTGGTCCGTCGATCCAAAAGTTTGTCCAGAATAGTTCAGAGCACCTTGTCGTTCCGCTGACTTTCGGTAAAAATGGCCGAGTTGGTCTCTTCTTGTTCTAAATTCTCCAATATTCGTTTGCTTATTCCCATTGGTCGATGGCGTCGTTCCGCTGGCCGATTTCGTTATCACGCTTCTAGTACTAGTGATAAGCGCTCCTGTTAGCTTATTTTAAAACTATGTACGTCGCCTGGCGTTCTCTCTCGGTTAGTGTTGTAACTACTAGATCCTAAAATAACAGGACGCGTTTACGAAGAAAAAACTGATATTTTCTTGCTGTAAACGGCTTTAGCGGTTACAAGATATCTCCTGCCAGAAGTGCAAGCTCCAAGCTCCTCGACATATGTGGTAGTGTAGTATATGTGAATGTCGTGTTTAAGTAAGGGTGAGAACAGATCAAGAAATATCAAAGAAAGATCACGCGCCGTCCTTGGTCCGTTTGTTAGGGTTCTGCTCCAACTTCGCCCAGCGTTGATCGGAGAATCGGGGAAACACTACCTATCAAAGCAGCCGCCTGCTAGTATTCTTTTCCAGACAGTGGCTGAACTCGATCCAGCTATCTAACTAGAATCGAACATCCGGCCACCGTCGGGACTCGAGCACTAGGTCCTCCCGAACAGAGGCTTGCAGTGATATCAGCTGATGCCCTGAACCCCTTCAATCGATGAAAATGTCTCATTTGATTTACTATGCCAGATGACTTCAGCGCAAATATCACGGAAATTAAAATAATAAAAAGGAAGTACATAGATTGTAATGAAGTAGTTGTAGAAACCTGACATACCAAGCCAAATGTAAACTTCTTCTAGGGAAGCTCCACGATTGATTGATTGATTTTCGTGATTCCCGGCGCGTCAACTACTGAGGTCATTAGTTCCGTAATTGTAGTGCGTGTTTTTCATTGGGAAGTGCCGGTGATCTTTCCCCGCTGGATTGCGAGATCCGGCAAACACCGTCCTACCGTCGATTAGCGGTGTTTCCCTCAACCAGGTATCTCCCAGCAGCGGGACACCACCCCAGCCGGGACAAACTCTAAGTTCCCGACCGATCTCCCGGCATGTGTGGTAGTATAGTGCCTGTTAGTATGTATATGTAAGGGGTGAGGATAGGACAAGGAAGAGGAAGGAAAGATCGCGCGCGGTGGCCCGTTTTTTAGGGTACTGCACCGGCATTCGTTGATCGGAGAAACCACGGCAAACTATAGATCAGAGCAACCGGCCGCTACAATTCTCCTCCAGACAGCGACTGAATTCGACCTAGCTGAAAAGCTACTGTCGGAAATCCTGCTGCCGTCGGAGAAGCTCGACGCGCTAACTGAAGTGCCCCCGCGCCGCGCCGCGCCGCTCGCCCCGGCAGCGCGACCGCTCGGGCGCGAGTGGGGTGCGAGGCGCGGCGCGGCGGTGCGATGTGCGCGATGCCGTGCGAGGTAGTCGCGCTCATCGAACGCTTCAAGACCGCGAAAGGGGCACGTGCGGGATGGCGCGCGCACGGCGCCGACGCGGGGGCGGGGCGGGGAGCCACGCGTGGCAGCGCGCGGGTCGGGGAAGTCGAGGAGGCGACAGGGGCAGATTGGAAATGGCAGGGCGGGGACGAGGTGGAGCGTGAGGGCGGGGAAGGGTAAGATGGGTAAATGGAGGGGAACACCAAGGTCGGACGGGGCGGGGCGGGGAAGAGGAGGAGTCAGGTCAGGGCGTGGAGGGAAGGGGGAAGTGAAAGGAGGGGAGCGCTAGGGTGGGAAAAGGCGGCGCGTGGCGGGAAAGGGGGTGCAGCGCCAGGGAAGAGGGACGGGATGGGGGAAAAGGAGCGGAGCAGCAGGGCGGGAAAGAGGAGTGGAGGATCAGGGCAGAAAGAGACAGGGAAGGGAGGGAAGCGCCAGGGCAGAGATGGGAGGGCCGGAGCTGAGAAGAGGAGGTGAGCACTAGGGCGGGAAGGGACGGGAAAAGGAGGGAAGCGCCAGGTGGAGAGGGGTAGGGCGGGGGGAAGGAGGGGAGCGCTAGAGCTGGGTGGGGCAGGTAAGGAGGAGGGGAGCGCTAGAGCTGGGTGAGGTGGATGGGGAGGAGAGGAGATCCCAGGCGGGGAGGGGCGGGGTAAAGGAGGGGAGCATCAGGGCGGGGACGGATCGAGGAAGAAGAAGGGGGTGCCAGGGTGGGGAGGGACGGACGGGACGGGGCAGGCGGGGGCAGAGCCAGGCGGAGCGGGGAGGGGAGGCGATGGAGAGGGGCGTGGCGGAGTGCGGAGGGCGTGGAGGGCGCGTGGAGGGGTGGCGAGTGCGGTATCGACCGCCGCACCGCCGCGCGAGTGGCGCCGTGCAGGGCGGTGCGGCGCGGCGCGTCAGTGCGAGGAGACGCCAGCTGCAGAATGTCCGGAGCGGTGCCAGGAAGAGCAACCGCGCTGCCAAGGTAGTCGCAGTACCCACCCCCACGTTTGTCCCTCTCTACTTGCATGTTTGAGAAATCCTGTCTAGTCTCCTCTCGTATTCATTCAACCACTTCATCAAAACATTAATAGGAATCCCTCTGCTATTTTTTCTTAACATTTTTTCCAATTAGTCTTCGCCCTACTGTCCCTCATCTCGAAACTTCTTGCCTTCAAGTACATGGGTTATTTCGTGTACCTACGATGTTATCTCCTACCGGATGACCTCGCACTGATATACTTTTGATTGTTTCGTTCCATTCTACCTTCTGCCGCACATTATTATCTCAAAACCTAGTGCTCCCTTCATCATCTTTCGTTTCAAATGTTCGTCTCATTTCTACCTATTGTGGCGTTTCACTAATTTTTACCCTGATATACCTGGATCACTTCCATTATATACCACCAGAATTGCATCATTACACTGTCGTAATGTGCCAAATGTAAGTCCTTCCTTGCGAGTGTCATTTTCACCACACTGTTTGATGTTTTGCAATTCCACTGAAAAGTGAACCACATCGAAGCGCTTCAGGGGACGCACGTGCGCAAAATTTCCTTCAGTTACACGCTGAACGTGAACCTCAAAGGAAGCCTGAAAATGTCTAACCTATAATGCGAAATACGGCCAAAACGATCGTACTCTATCTAGAATAAAAAATATACAATTTTACATGAATTAAAAATAAAACAAACTTGGCATGTCTCTATTATTTTTTACGTTCTTTGAAGCATTATTTCCGCATTATTTCAGTGGATGCATCGTAATTCAATAATTCGTTTTTCTATTTCTTTAAAATTTCAATCCAGTATACTCTCTCATTCTTACATTCTTTCCCAGGTCAGGTTCGTTTCCAGGTCGCTACCAATTGTCAGAGATTTTGAAACTCAATCTCCCTCTCCCTACTCGAGCTATTAACTCTTCAAACACTATGTCTGCCTTCCATTATTTCTTATCTTGTTCATTTCTAATATTTTTCTATTTCCTTCACGATTTGTGTGAACCACATAACAGTATTGTAGCTCGCGTTTGAGATTGAAAATAAATCTCTCGTTATGAAGATCTGTAAATTTCAAAAGTGATTTTAAAAATTCAATTTCGTTGTACGGTTGACTGTTCTTCTAAGGATATCATACAGCAATTCTAAAAGATATGATAGTTCTAAATAATTTCTTGTGGCTCTATTCTGGATTCTTGTTGTAAATCTCAAATTAAGAGTAAATTCAAGAACTCCATTATGATGGGTCTACTTTCGATCTTTCCTTCTTTATTTCATTTCATTTTCTTTATCTCAACAACTCAAGCCTTGGACAGCTCATGTACGACTGCTTTGGCATATTTCCGCCACTAGATGGATATTTTTCTAGACGAGAGAGAGATTCCAGGGTGGATAGTCAGTCCGTCGTTTGGTTCGTGGAAGGACGGTGAATGGATCAGAATAGAAACGGAAGGATTAAGCGCGGACCGTTACCCGTTTTCTAGGGAGCTGCTCCGGCATTTACCTGGAAGCTATCAGGGCAAACCACAGAAACTACTGAGCAATGCAGTCACCCTACTAATGCTATTCCGTCGGGCAATTCACAGTCACCAATATTAAACGCATCAAGCAAATGACCGTCTGGGTGGGGATCTATACTTCGATTTTGTGGCCGATTTAGTGGCCAATGACTAGGTCATTATTACACATCCTAGTACGTTAAAACATGAATCTTTTTAACAGTGGTAAGCACATTTCTGAGGCAACGAGTCCCATTGAGAAGGGCGATCGCGAATTAATTAAAAAGATTCATTTGATAAAGCAGGTGTAATGCAGCCTCCACTCATTTAACAAAATTACAAGTAGTACAAATTAAATTTTTAAGAAAAATTACCAAAGCCCCACGGTTTATTAGCAACACACAATTACATGGAGAATTCAAATTAGAACCAATTAGAAAATATTTAGAAAAACAAAATTCTTTTTTTTAATTCTTCCTGAAGCTTCTTGTTCTTCACTATTTAATTTAGGCCAATCTTACAATGCACCAAATAGGATTAAATATCGTTTCTCTAGAGACATATTTAAATCTCCGTAAATCAGAAAGATTTAGATTATTTTAAGTATCTAATAAACGTCATTACTATATTTGCTATTTTCAAACAAAAGATAATAAAAGTTGGAAAATACATCAATATCGTTAGCCAAACAAGGCAGTAACGCTTTGAGTGACGGTCTCTAAAAGTTCTTATCTATCCATTGTAATTCACTTCCTTCGAAGGCAGTAATGCCGAACAAGCAGAATACTAAATAAAAAATAACATTTAAAAAAAAGAAAAAAAAAGATAAAGCAGGAGGTGCAACGATTACCAAATGTCATCGGTCATTATATAAAAATCAAAGTAAAATAACGCGCGACTTCCAAGTCACCAACCAGTAAGCTCGAGCCTTAAGAGAGCAGGGTATCAGAAAATGGGTATAATTTTGCTCTTTAAAAATATATAAATATTATTGGGACCTCTGGAAGTCCTTTTAATTCTTGTTTAAATGTCCGTGCGCATGAACCACGCCCTCTTCTTTGACTCTGCATAGAATTAGGGCTCTTTTTCGTAATTTTGCACGCATGTTGGGTTGATAACAAGTTATTGAAACATGCTCTTGATCATACGTTGCTAGGAGGTGGGAGGAGATGATCCAGAAAATGCAGCAGGAATGTAGCAGGAAGGTAAATAAACAAACACAATTAATGTTTATTCAAAAAAATGAAAAAATAGAACAAAACTTATAATTGAAAAAAATTCTAATTCTTTTTAATCAACTCAAAAAATGTCATAATAATAACAAAGAATGAATCTTTAAGTGTGCGAAATATCAAAATTTTCCAGTTAACCATTTTCTAGAAAGGGGACATCAGTTGTAGGAAATTTAACATGGCCAGTATACATGGTTACCCTCTTCCCGTAAGGCGCTGCCTTCACTCGCCGCTACCGGAGATGGCGATGCTTTCACTACAATTCCAGAGCCGCATCACTGATCGTGGGTTGCGACAGCGCGTCTAAGCTCGCGCGTTCGGCCCGCGCTCGCCCGCCCGCTCGCCCACCGCGAATGCGTCCCCGTCCGGCCGCCTCCGGCTGCGCGTATCGACCGGAGGCGGCGGCCAGGGCGGAGGCGCGGCAGCAGCGGAGGAGGAGAGGCGAAGGCGAAGGCGAAGGCGGTGGAGGTGGTGGCGGCGAAGGCGAAGGCAGTGGCGGCGGCGGCGGAAGCGAAAGTGAAGGCGGTGGCGGTGGCAATGGTGGTGGTGGCGGTGGCAATGGTAGTGGTGGTAGCGGTGGCGATGGTGATGGTGGTGGTGGTGGTGGTGGTGGTGACGGCGGCGGTGGAGGAGGAGGCGGTGGAGGTGGAGGCGGAGGCGTGGCGGGGGCGGAGGAGGCAGTGGAGATAACGGCGGAGACGACTCAGGCGGTGGTGGTGTAGGTGGCGGAGACGACGGTGGAAAATTTTCAATTTTCGAAAATAATGTTTAATGCCCTGAAAAACATGACATATTTTGATTTATCCTGTTTTTTAATTATATACATTTTTTAAGCGTCTCTCACTCTGGCAATATTTACATTAGAGGAATATTCTTTACACATTTTTGTATTTGTGAGTACCAGTTCTTGAAATTATTGCTTTTTAAGTTTTTAGTACTCGGAAAATTTTGGGTAAAAATGAGATTCAACATGCGCATTTTTAAATACACTTAAACTACATTTTTTTATGTGTTTCAACAGGTTCAGAAAAATGATGCGAGGACATTAGTGTATCTCATTGGGAACACATCTTCAGCTAGCTGGGGTTGGATGGGTCACTGGCTGGCAAGATGCCTTGTTGATTTGAACACAGGCAAGTCATATCAACAGTTGAAAGAAAGATTCTATAATAAGTTCCCTCAAGGAATTTTGTTGTTTCAGGTTCTTTGTTTACATCTTCAGGGGCTATAATTGTCTCTTAAAACTCATAATATGGGATAAACCTGGGTCAGGTATTTCAGTTTAAGGAACGAAATCCTGAATGAATTTATATGTTTCTTGTACTAAGGTTTTCTGCCATTTGTATTAAAAATATAAGCATACTGAGATGGATCAAAATACCTTGAGGATATTTTGTTTATAATATTAAATTAATGTCGATAAAACAGCATGGGGAGAAAAGAGAAATATACAGAAATGTGAACAGAAACGAGACTTTGGAAACCTAAGGCCTAACGTAACGTCAAAAATAATAATTTTGCACGTATATTGAAAATATTAGTAAAATATTTTATAAATAGTAATTTATTAAAGAGCCATTGTTAGTAACAGAAGACAATTTATTAAGTAGACAAGAGAACTCGAATGGTATAGTTACAGAGGACAATGTGGCATCGCAGGGACCAGAAACAATACGAACAAGTGAAAAGCAAAAACAAGTTGAGTTGCAAAATGAAAATTTTTCGTCAGAACAGAAAACGTCAAGATTTAGAAGACAGGATGCGTTGCCGTGAGCATTAAAATGTGTTAGTAAACGTTTAAACTCAGAACAGAACGTGACTTTGTAGACGAAAATATTAGTCGCAAATATTTAAAATTAAAATTAATCAGAAAGTAAGTCGAGTAGGACGCAGACGATTCTAAAAACATGTGCTGATAATAACAGAGTGTGGAATTTCAATAAATGGTGGTAGGACGACTCCGAATGGACGTATTATCTACTCATCGCCAAGAACGCAGTTTATCATCACCAGAAAAATGGATAGCTTCAGGATAAATATAAAGACTTTGATATTTATTAAATATACAAGGACAAGAATGTATTAGAAAGTAAGATAAATTAAAAGAAACCGATTTTTATTTGAAATTAATTACAATTAATTGTGTCATGGCCATCATCATCATCATCATTTTTATTAGGTTGACAAAAAAATAAAATCGAATATTTTTTGTAAATTATTGATTAGAAAAGAAAGATAATTCAAAGAAATAAATAGCAGCCGACATTTCATGTAATTGGAAAATGAAAGAAGTTATCATTTCAAAAGTAGGGACCAGCAAATTAGTATATTACTAGCTTAAATAGAGGCATTCACCAGGTAGAGTCTCGTATGAGCGGTTTATTTTCAGCTCGCAAGAAAGAAACAGACGTAGCAGTGAGATAATAAGTATTATAGCACCAAATTATACGACCAAATCCGTGCTAGCCAAATAGATATAATAGGAAAATAAATTGAGAGTAGTGGGCACTGTCACAATACATTATTCAATTATTAAGTATTAGCGAAACAAACTTTTTATACAGCTGGAGTCAATGATAGTTACGAGTTTAGTAATCTTTAAGAGTTAATCCATTTTTGGATCACAAGAGCTTGTTGCTTGCAGGGCGAGACATCGAAATCATTAGACGTTACGTTGACGTAAGTCATCATTATGCAAGTCTCAGTTTGCAGGTTGGGAGAAACCGGGGTTATGTTTCCCCACTCTACAATACTGACAATATTACAATTCCGAGGCATTTGATTCCTCCATCATTTTCATGAGATTAAACATTCCCGCTAGTTAATAAGTTCATTTCAAATAAGAAATAAACATTTTAGACACATGTCACATCTACGACACACACACGATCACCTTCACGAGAAGAAATTGCCTTTTCCATTTCACGATTGAGACAAACTGCCCCGCCCACCCGCCTCGGCCAGAGAACAATCCTCCCCCGCAGCGCGCTGCACCAGCGCCCCCGGCGGGCGGCGCGGGAAGCGCTGCAGAGTGCGAGGCCTCCGCGCCCCGTCTATTGTCTGCGCACGCCCCGTCCTCGCCTCCCCGCCGCCCACGCGTTCGCCTCCGGGGCCGCCGCCGCCGAAGCGAACCCTTTGCGTCGCCGCCCCCACCACGGCGCGGGGGCGCTGCCTATTGTTGCGGCGGCGGCGGCAGAAGCAGCGCGGGGTTGGCGGAGCGGGGGCGGCGCCGGGCCGCACGGCGCCGACGCGCCGCGGCGCGCCGCACAATGCACAATGGGCGTTGTCTGCCCCGCGCGCCGCGCTCCGCCGGCCGCGTCCAATCCTCGGCGCCACGGCCACCACCCCTCCGGCGACTCCGCCTACGCGGCGCCCAATCCACTTTGCACCGGCCCCGCTCGCCCTCCCGCTTCATGGCCCGCAGCTGCACGCTTTAAAGGTCGCTCCACACGTTCTTTATTCGGCGAACAGCGAGCAAACGCTCGCCGAATCCCGAGAAGTGTGGATGAGTTGCTTGCGTTTTGCCGAGTGACGAACATTCGGCGCTCGCCCTATCCACCGCGTGTCGCTCTTTAAGACACATGAAAGGAAGCGAATATTCGCCGATCACATCAGGTGATCAGGATTGAGATTACTGCTCGGCGAATGCCGAATGTGTGAAACCGGCAGACTTCCATTGGCGCGTTAGGCTCTTCCTAAAGATTGATTCATTGATTACTGATTCCGGACACAACTGCGAAGCTCATTAGTCCCGAGAGTATAGTGTACGTTGTATCGCGGGAGGAGGGGATGATCTACCCCCGCTGGATGCCAGAATCCGGCTTGAACCTATACGTCGACTAGTGGGGTTTTCCTCAACCAGGAATTTCCCACGAACTGCGCGTCGACCCAGCTGGGACAAACTCTAAGCTCCCGACCGGTTGTCAGCATGTGTGGTAGTTTAGCGCATATACATAGGTGTTTAAGTAAGAGGTGTGGATAGCACAAGGAAGAAGAAGCAAAGATCACGATATTTGACTAGACTCATGTCAAAATGGGAACAAACTGTCAGTTCAGCTCATTGAAACATCCTGGTGAAGATAGCATTGTCACTAAACTGTACTGTAGTACTTTAAATCCAGTGTTAAGTGAAAGTGGTTGATTCATGAAAAAGAAAGAAGAGGTCAATATAATTAAAAAAGGGGAGAGGAGTCAGGGAAGACTTGCGGAATGAAGTAAGCAGTGGCTTAGTTAGGGTTTTATATGTGGATGCAATACTAGGTGTAGTGTTCAGCCGAATAGACATTTTCTGTACAGAGTTTTACTTCTTTTTTAAATATAAAATGTATTGTTATTATCTGATTTATAGGTATTCAAAGCATATTCAATCGAAATACTGAAAAATCGTTTACTATAAAAAATTAGTAAAAGCTATATTCTTCTGAATAATAGAAAATCTGATAATGAAGCCCCATGACTGAAGGTGAAATCGAATACGTAAAAGAATAAAATGTTAAATTCAATTTTATTTTGACGTGAAGTCAAGCTACTCAGCCTCCTTTGCTCAAACAGGCAGCAAGATGTTCAGAACTTCAGCATTTTCTAGTTGAGAAAGAACAAAAAGTAAAATATAAAGGTATGATAGTGTATTCTGTCCTGAGGTTTCATGAATCTTAATCTGGGACTGGTCGCGTTTTGTCTACGAAAGTAAAAGGTCGCTTTTGAGAAAACGAACCCCAATGTAACTTTCGTTCCACAGAGGTCTTCTAACATCAT